>JACXGJ010003045.1:0-58115 GCA_016801105.1 Esox niger
CGTCCCCCACAATCACATTCCTAAGGAACAAAGGACAGATACCCTTAATGGTTTAGCCAGTTGAGCAGATGGTCAGAGAACCTAATGATTGTCTGAAATAATACAGATGCATGTCACAACCAAAGACCAGAGTTACATACCATGTAATAGACAAGCAAACATGTCTCCAAAATACATTAGTTAAGAAATTGCCACAACACCCCCCAAAGTAAATACTTTGTAGAGCCACCTTTTGCAGCAATCACAGCTCTAAGTCGCTTTGGATAAGTCTCTATAAGCTTGCCACATCTTACCACTGGGATTTTTGCCCATTCCTCCTTGCAAAACTGTTCAAGCTCCTTCAAGTTGGATGGTTTGTGCTTGTGAACAGCAATATTTAAGACTGACCACAGATGTTCTATTGGATTGAGGTCTGGGCTTTGACTAGGCCATTCCAACACATTTACATGTTTGCCGTTAAACACTGTGTTGCTTTAGCAGTGTGTTTGGGTTCATTGTCCTGCTGGATGGTGAACCTCCGTCCTAGCCTCAAATCACACACAGAGTGGTACATGTTTTGCTAAAAGATATCCCTGTATTTCGCACCATCCATCTTTCCCTCAACTCTGACCAGTTTTCCAGTCCCGGCTGCTGAAAAACCTCCCCACAGCATGGTTCTGCCACCACCATGTTTCACTGTGGGGATGTTGTTCTTTGGGTGTGTTTGGTAGGTGGTGTCTCTTGATTAGGTGTAGCAGCCTCTGTGGCCATTCAAAAAAGTTGTGTATATGTACTGACAGATTATTTGACACTTAGATTGCACACAGGTGGACATCATTTTACAAATTATGTGACTTCTGAGGGTAATTGGTTGCACCAGAGCTTTTTAGGGGCTTCATAACAAAGGGGGTGAATACATATGCACATGCCAATTTTCAGTTTTTTATTTAAAAAGAGTTTTATGTATATATTTTTCTCATTTCACTTCTCCAACTTAGACTATTGTGTTCTGATCCATCACATACATTGAACTAAAGAAAACAATGAACTAAAGGCTGTAATGCAACAAAATAGGGTCAAAGCCAAGGGGGGTGAATTATTTTGCAAGGCACTGTATAGACTACCATTCAAAAGCTTGGAGTCACTTAACAATGTCCATGTTCTCCATTTGAAGACAAGGTCCATTTGAGTTTGAATAGGCAATAACGCAACTTGAATAGAAAATGTTGGAAATAATCAAGGTTGGAAATAATCATTTTTAATGGAAGTGAACATTTTGTCCTTCAAACTTTGAGAAATAATCATCCATTTGCACCAATTACAGCCTTGCATAGCTTTGAGATACTAGTTGTGAATTTGTTGAGGAAATCTGAAGAGATTTAATCACATGCTTTCTGAAGCACCACCCATAAGTTGAATTGGTTTAATGGCCACTTATGCACAATACAGTTAAGCTGCTCAATAAGGTTGAGATCCGGTGACTGTGCTGGCCACTTCATTATAGACAGAATACCAGCTGACTGCTTCTATCCTAAATAGTTATTGCATAGTTTGGAGCTGTGCTTTGGGTCATTTTCCTTTTGCAGCAGGAAACTGGCTACAATGAAGTGCCATCCCCAGGGTTTGCCATGGCCTTGCAAAATGTAGTGATCGCTTAAATTCCTCAAAATGTATTTTGCCCTGTACAAATCTCCCACTTTACCACCAGCAAAGCAACCCCGGTCCATCACATTGCCTCCACCATGCTTGACAGATGGTCTCAAGCACTTCTCCAGCATCTTTTGACCTCCTCACAAAGGTTCTCATGTGTAATCCAATCACCTCAAACATAGATTACAAGCTATATCACACCACGCCAGCAACAAAACCTTGCCTGTCAAAACAAAAAGAATCTGAAATATTTAGAGAATTCCAACAGAGGACTGTAGTAAGGGTGCACTGCTGAATCAGTGAAGAGCTCTGCTTGAAACTGGCCTGTATTGAAGGGTGATAAGAGAGCAGTATTTATGAGTATAAAGTACCATCTGAGATCATGAGAGTGACACAGCTTTGATGTGGAATATGGTTTTAAAGTCAAATGAGGTTAAGAAAGAGCTTTTAAGCCACAGCTCACTGTATATGGTGTAAATCTAAAACTGTCCATGCCTCAACAAACACCATCCATACAGTATGGTGTTGGATTGGATCCAGATGCTGTGGGGGTTGCTTTGTATTAGTTGGCATTGGGCATGTTGTTAAATCGAAGGAAAAATGGTTTGAGCAAATACAGAGAAATTCTACAAAAGAACCTCTTAGTCCTCTATAAAATTGAATCTTGGAAGGAAATTGGTAATTGGATTGGATCCAGAATAAAAGATGCATATCCTATAGTGGCCCAGTTAAAGTCCTGTTCAGAGTCCATTATGAAAATCTGTGCAGCTATTTTAAAATGGAAGTCTGCAAGCAACATCCAACCAACCTGAAGGACAAATAAATCTGCCATGAAGAATAGGCCAAAATAACACAAACAAGGTGTGCAAAGCTGGTACATACATACCATAAGACTTAAAGCTTTTATTACAGTGAAAGGTGGTTCTACCAGTTAGTAATTTGTAGGGGTTGAATATACAGCACCAGTCAATTGTTTGGACTGACCAACTCATTCAAGGGTATATCTTTATTTTTACTATTTTCCACACTGTAGAATAAGTGAAGACATCCCAAGTCATCAAAATGAACACAAAGATGAGGTCTGTGATTGAGGCCCCGCTCATCTGATTAATCACTATCACTCACCTTCTTGGTCAAATAGCATTACAGTCTGGATGTGCATTTTCGGTCATTGTCCGGTTGTCAAAAAAGCATAGTCCCAATCATTTAGGGGGCCGTATTGCTGCAGAATACAGCCATGCAAGTTGGGTGTGCCTTGAATTCTAATTAATTCACAGAATCTCCAGCAAACATCTTCTCTCCATCACACATTGTCTACCATGAATCACGGTGGGAACCACACATGCGGAGATCATCGGTTCACCCACTCCACATCTCACAAAGACCACTAAACAGTTGATGTTGAGAGGACTCTGTTACTTGAACTCTGTGAAGCATTTACTTGGGCTGCAATCTGAGGTGCAGAGCATTTGATGATTTCTAAGGCTGGTAACTCGAATGAACTTATCCCCTGCAGCACAGGGAACTCTGGGTCTTCCTTTCCGGTGGAGGTCTTTATGAGAGCCTGTTTCATCCTAGCGCTTGATGGTTTTTGTGACTGCACTAGAACAGTGTTTCTTTATCCTCGTCCTCGGGACCCAAAGGGGTGTACAGTTTTTCTTTTGCCCTAGCACTCACACAACTGTTGCCCTACAGCCTACAGTACAAACCTGATTGACGTAATTAACCTATCATCAAGAATGTTGTTAGGGTTAGGAATCAGGTGTGCGAGTGCCTTTTTGGGTCCCAAGGACCAGGATTAAGAAACACTGCACTAAAGGAATCTTAAATATGTCTTCAAATATCTCAAATAAACTGACTTTCATGTCTTGTAGTAATGATTAACTGCTGTTTCTCTATACTAATTTCAGCTGTTCTTAGCATAATATATTATTCTACAGTACAGACAACATAATGATGGTATACCAACCTTAACTTCAAAACACAACTGACTGTCTCAAGCTCAGTAAGAAGGAAATACATTCCAATGAACTCAATTGAACTAGGCTAGTATATATTTAACACTGGGAAAGTTGAAGTTAATGAACACTGAACATTTTATCTACACATTCATTTTTAATGGAGTGCCAGGCACAGACTTCATCACAGCAGTTGGACACAAGTTGCAAAAACAGGAGAACACTCTGAGTTCACCAATGACATAAACTGTATTCCAACTCTCAAGAGCTTGTAGACACATTCCATGTATATGCACATCTGTTGGCACTTCCAGTAACCCTAGGCCTGATGCTGAGCTAATTGTACTGATGTATATTTCATGTTGAAAAACAGAGCTCTCAATATCACAGATCATCAAACAGTCAGAGCTAAACTCACATTCAAGTCAAAGACAAAGTTGAACGCACTGCAAACATTTGCCTTTGTAGCTTAACTGATTGAAACAAGGCATTTTACTGTTGTCTTATTTAATACATTAAATCATTGGTAAAGGTTGTGGTTAAGGGGTTGATGGCAACATCAACACCCATAATTGCCATAAATGGCAACAGGCCAAACACACTCACCCAGCTGTCCACACAGACACTATGATGAGCAATAGGCCATACTGTAAATGGCAAGTTTATGCAAAAGGAGGCACGTTTTTTTAAGAAAGGAGCGGTACAGAAAGAAATGATCTGTTACGTTCCAGTCTGAAGTGAATGCCTGTAAATAACCTGTGCTGGTTGCCAGGTCAGTCCCTCTAACATTGCACGTGTAATGCTCCAGGTGGGGAGAAACCCCTCATAGCCCTACTGTTGTATTGTTTTAAGCTCAAGGGGGATCATACAGTATCTAAGGAGAGACAGTGACAGTTTCCCGAATGGCTATAGAAATAAAATACTTCTAGTCCAGTAAGAAACACCTTCCAGCCCAGGCAGGCAAATTGGTGTGTAATGATGTATGGGCGCAACACAATTAAAGCAAAACAAGCAACTGAGCTTGATACTTTTGACAAATGAGATATTATATCGGGCTGATAGACAAGAATTGCTAGGAGTTGTCTGGTTTAATATATGAGGACACAGGGTATTTGAGCTAATTTCCAACCACATTCATTGACAAAGGCAACTAATATTAAGAAATCACAAAAATACTTCAAAAAATAATGTATGCAATTAAAATAAAAGGAACTGCAACTTCATCATGGAGAACGAGCTTTACCATCATACAGGCTAACATTTTAATTGGATGCCCTACAACAATTGAAATTATTAGAAAATCCTTAGAAAGTAACTTTGGAGAGCTCAGCTATCCATGAAAATAAGAAACTTGGTCTGGTTTGGTCTTAATCATATGGGTATGTAGTAACCAGATCAGGAAACCTATCCTAGGGCCTCAGAAGAAAGGTGATATGTCCATTACTCTGCAAAGGGTTATAAAGCAATTATCCCCAAAATGTAAGTACATCATTCCAATGTCCAATTAGAAATTCCAGACCGCTGGCAATCTACCTAGGACCGGTTGTCCCACCAAATCCAAGCCAAGAGCTGACCAAAAATGATGAGAGAAGTCTCTAAGAACACCAGGGTAATATCAAATTATCTATAGGCCTCTCTTGCCAAAATATATGTCAATGTGCATGAGTCCCCTAACAGAAAGAGACACCACAAATGTTCCCTAAAAGAGCTATCCTGAAAGAAGTAGGCTCTGTTTTCAGAAATATATGTCAAGACACAAATTACATTTGGCAGGCAACACCTGGGTCAAGACCAAAACTACTCGAACAATGTACAGATAATTGCGAGATATTTGGTAAAAAAAACAATGCCAGAAGAACCTCATACCAACTATAAAGCATGCAGGCAGTGGCATTATGTTCTGGTGCTCATTTGCCATCTCAGGGCATGGCCAACATGCCATCATGCAACCATACTGTACTACAGACTTCTTGAGGACAAACTTTAAAAAAGCCACCAAGTGTGGCACTTGCAACAGGAGAATGATGCAAAACACCCAAGCAAAGCTAAAAAACAACACCTCAAAAAGAAATATGGTGATTTATGGAATGGTAGAGTCAAAGCCCAGATCTCAAACCTATCGAAATGCTGTGTGGGGACTTGAGGTGGACAGTGAATGTAAGAAAGGTATCCAACATGACATACCCAAAGCAGTGCTGAAATGAAGAGTAGGCAAAACGTCCTCCTAATCAATGTAAGAGACTGATAGACAGTTACAGTTGTGCTCAGAATGTTGCATACCCTTGTTGATTAGATCATATATGTGCCATTTGTAAAGAAAACAAGCTTGAGCAGGCAAAGAACATGTCTCTTATATATAGGATTCACATTCAACTGTGGGTCAAAACAGAATGGCACAATCATAAAACCAAACACGGCAATAAAGGAAAAAAGGAACTGACCCCCGTTCAAAAGTTTTAATATTAGTTCTTAATATTGTGTATTGCCCACTTATATCACAGCATGTCATAACCCATTAACAGTTGTCACTAACTAGCTGCCCATTCGTCTTGGCAAAATGCCTCCAGGTAATGTTAAGTCTTTGGTCATCTTGCATGAACCACATGTTTGAGATCTCCCCAGAGTGGCTTGATGATAGTCAGGAGACTGTGATGGCCACTCCAAAACCTTCCTCTTTTTCCGCTGTAACCACTGGCGGGTCAACTTGGCCTTTCGTGCAGAAGAATGCAAAATGTCTGCCAGTATTTTTTTGATAACATACTTCATTCATCTTGCCATCAATTTTTACAAGATCTCCCATGCTTTTAGGGCTCACACCCCCCAAAACATCACTAAGCCACCACAATGCTTCACATTAGGGATGGTATTCTGTTCACTATAGGCCTTGTTGACCCCTCTCCAAACATAGCGCTTATGGTTGCGACCATAAAGCTCTATTTTGGTCTTGTCACTCCAAATTGCAGTGCGCCAGAAGCAGTGAGGTGTGTCAAGGTGTTTTCGAGTTGTAACCAGGACTTTTTGTGACATTGGTGCAGTAAAGGCTTCTTTCTGGCAACTCGACCATGCAGCTAATTTTCGTTCAAGTACCGTCGTATTGTGCTGTTTGAAACAACCACACCGTCTGTTTTCAGAGCAGCCTGTATTTCTCCTGAGGTTACCTGTGGGTTTTTCTTTCCACAGTATCCCGAACAATTCTTCTGGCAGTTCTGGCAGAAATCTTGGTCTACCTGACCTTGGCTTGGTATCAACAGAACCTCAAATTTGCCAAATATTAATAAGTGATATCCTTTTCCATCTTCATAAAGTTCCATTAACTTGTTACGCAGTCTTTTGAAAGTTATTTTCTGCCTGCTCAGTGAATCCACGTGAGAGAGAACAAACTCAGTGACTATTTAATAAACACAGACACTAATTGCAATCCAAAAAAACAACAGTGTCGGAAATTCACCTTTAATTGCCATTTTCACCTGTGTGTGTCACCTTGTGTGTCTATAACAAGGCCAAACCTTCAAGGGTATGTCAACTTTTGTGTAATTTCAAGGACCATTTGGTTGATTTCTGTTATCATTATGATTTAACATGATAACAAATGGCTTTGTATGATCACTATCCATAAATAAAAGGAAATCAATGCCAATTTCACAATATCTCCCAGAGTATGCAAACTTATGAGCACAATCAAAATGGGAAACCTCACTTTATAATGAATACATGATTGCAATATACATTCATTCAGTGTAATTTGTTAAACCTTTACCTGTCAATTGTGTTGATGTGAAGATAACATATCTATCTGTGCAAATATGTAACAAAGAAAAAAATATCTTTCCAGGGAGTTGTATTTACTTTTTCACATGACTGTACATTGTGTGTCTGATCGCATGTAAAGTATTGTTCTGTTCTGGGCAACCCACTGATTACTGTGACACTAACAAGCCCACCCTCTACCCTGCTATCATCCTATTACTGGCCTAATTTGTAATAGAGGAACTTCAGAACACACTGGCTGTGCATCCAGAAACCCAGTGAACTACTAGTGTTTCTGTAAATTGTTCACTCAGAATTGTTTACATTCCGGCAAATGTTCACATAACCCTAAAATTGTTCAGTCATGCAGATGATCAAACAATGTTTCTATAAAGATGCAAACTAAGCTGATTTCCCAGAATACATTTTAGCCTCCTAAATACTTTAAAAGGCAGTCAGATGTAAATCTGGGGACATACAAAATATATGTTACAATATGTTACAAAAACACAAAACTGTCCAGTTTTACAGAATAGTTATGTTTCTATTAGCTGGCATATGTGTTCCAATAGTTGGGTAGTTTTAGTGTTATGTAATTGAATATCACAAAATAAGACATTTTATAGGAACCAACAGTGGCTTTCGGGGGAAAATAGCTTGTTGTACATGTTTATTTAAATCGCTCACTCTCCTTTTTCCTCCCGTCACTACAGCTATCTATGCAGGATGCCATAATTATGTCAGTGCTTCTTGGTTGAGGACAGAGATAATGGAGATAGAAGGAAGTCTTTGTACAACATAGATTAAGCATGTTCCAAGCCCTCAGATTTGCCTCTTGTCTTACTGTACTTGTTTCATGAATCTCGGAAGTAAAGGCTGAACTGTATATCTCAGAAATCTTGTGCAGGAGGCATATTTATGTAATGGGTCTACTGTTGAGGGCAGAGCTTAAATCCCTGAACAGACCTGGGGCTTTAACCCATAACAGCCGGTTTCTAGGTTGCTAGATTTGATTGACAGGATACAAAAAAACACACCCCAATCAAACTGAGTTTCTTATATACAACCATCTATACCATCCACACATAGCTCAATAGCCCAATTTGAATGCCATCCCATCTGGCAACACTGATCTGTACAGTTATCAAATTTTCTAGATCAAGTTAGAAGTCAGCTGAATTACTGAATTACTAAAAAGCAGTGCACCTCTGACCTCTCAGCTCAAAATAATTTTGAAGCCTGCCTCCGTTGCTACGGGCAAGCAGGAGAACGCACGTTCACAGCTGTCATTCATTCTTTCTGGTTGTCTAGCAATAAAATTCTGAGCCTCCCAAGGAAAAGGACCCCCCCCCCACTGCGTGGTATTCAAACGGGAATGGACAAAAAAAATATCTGCTGATTTTGCTGGTTAAAGGTTTTGCCTAATACATAAAGAAAGTGGGGTTGTTTTTATAGTCAAACCTGCATGAACACTTTATATGCAGACAAACAGAAGAGATACACTAATACATGGATTGCATGTAGAATTTTAACTTTGATTTTGTCTCAATTTGAATACAATGTCAACCAGACTTCTGATTACTTGTCAGCATGAGCGGATTCATTTACAGTCCAATATATTGCTTGCAAAATATTAACATGGTACCTCCCACCGTTCTGTGCCTTACTTAATGAAGGAACCTTTCCAAGGGTTAGGCTCATGTTCAGAATGTGCTCGTGCTCTCTGGATCAAGCTACATACAGTTAGGTCCAGAAATATTGTAAATGGACACCGACCCAAGTTTTGTTATTTTGGCTGTTTTCACTTCAATTGCATGTTGGTTGTTTCATTTCAAATCCATTTTGTTGGCTTAGAAAAAGTATGAAAAAATTTGTCACAGATCTAAATATTTATGTGAGTATGTGACAACATTTTGTCATAATGACATTCAACATATCCAAATACAAAACCAGTAGTGCTGCAGAATACATCAACAGAAATAACCCCTGACTTAATATATGACAACTCCCATGAGAAGCCACAAGTGCTTGCATATATAGCTGTACTAGATTTTGTAAAATGTATTTATAATAAAGGGTCTACATTTGCAGTAGACTGAGTATAGCAAACAATTAGAATTAAAATGTAGGTCCCCTCAAAATCTTCTAGGCCATATCAAATTTAAGCTCCACCCTCAAGATTAAGGCAACCAATCCCATAATATCTGCCTTGGGGGCAGATCTGCCTTCATATCAAAATATGGCAACATGTGCCTTGCCTGCTTTTAAAATACCTTCTCAACACCTCAGGATGATCTGAAATTGGAAAACTCCACATTTAGTGTTTTGTGCTTACAAAATCAATAGGAATCAAATCTATCACAGTACTTGTGCAATGCACTTAACCTTTTCAACTCTGTAGTAAGGCCTTTTTATCGTTTTCTTCTCCAAAGCCACTTTAAATCCTCCCTCTGGCCAAATCACGTATCGTCTCTAGCTACAGATTGACAGGAGTGGAAGGGCCTTCACCATTCTACAGAAATACACCCTGAAGACTTCACCATGCTGGAAAAATATACTCTGAAGGCTACACCATGCTGGAGGAATGTGCAATACACTGAAATCCACTTCCATATTAATCTCTCATGGCTAACCCAATGCATGACAGATGTGTTAATTTCTATCCCCATTACAGTTTTCACATTTATTATTTCAATAACACACACATGTTAATAGCCTGCAAATTCTGCAGCAAACAATGTCAGAAATTTCAAAGCCAAGCGGCGAGTGTTTGATGGTATTCTAATGTTGTCAAGTTTTAGGGGGATTTCAGCCGTAGCATGGGAGGCTGTGCTTTGATGTCAGGCTACAATGGCAGAAGCCCCCCAAGTCCTTTGAGAAGAGGCTCTGTGTTTAAATAGCACTGCACAACACAGATTAGCTGGCTAAAACCCCTCACTGTGTACGGTGTGGGCTTTCTTTCTTCACAGTCACCCAATTTGACACAAGTTGCTTTAAGGCCATCAAACCAATCATGGTAATGTAAAATGGTGTGCTGTCTTCTCAAGAATGTTCTGGCTAATTTAGGAGACTGTAGTTAATGAATAGCATATTACTGTTCATCCACAAAAAATCTCAAATGGTAGAGTAGAATGAAAAATAATTCAAAATACAAAGAGCTCGTGCAGCTAGTAATTGCAGATGTTTAATTCCATTCTAAATATTGCTAAATAATTTGCCAACAAATTTACTAGGGAAATTTGCTGAATCATGATAATCACAAAATGTGCCATATTGACATCTACGTATCATGATTATATCATATTGTGAGATCCCTGGATGTCGCCAGCCCTACTTTTATCAGGGCTTTTACCCAAAACAGTTAGTTTTTTCAAAAGTTCTATACTTTAAAGAATGTACTGAAGGTGTAGCTGTATATGATTCTTAAGATTACTGCCAGCTTTCATTTTAGAAAAAAACTAACAATACAGCGCTGTCTCTTTAAACCACTATGCTGATTTTGTTGTCTACAATCTGAAAGGCTCTAGAAAAAGCATAGGTCTTTGATAGGCTGTTGAGAAAAAAACAAAACAAGAAGCTTTAGATGTGCAACCTTTTCTGCCTGGCTTTGATCGAGCAAAATGGGCTTACATCTAACAGCATGATCCACTCATACTTTGGATTCTCTTTTATTGTCAGGCCCAATTTATTTATTTTTTCTTCTGTCAGGTACGAAGATTTTCCTGCTCGGTATTCTGAATACAATTTTGTCTCCTAACTAAATGTCAAGATGTTATGATGGGAAGAGACGGGAAAACCGAAGACTAATCTGAAAGGCGACACTGTCTGCATCAGAGCTGATTGCCGTTTCCTACCAGTGCTCTCTGCCTCTAAAGGCCTGTTGCAAAACACATTGCCAAGTCCTTTAGCATTACCGCCTTGTACTGCTTTTGAAACTATTAAAACATATAATCTCACTTGTGAAAAGCATCGTGTACAACATACCACACAGCCATTGAGAGGAACCTAAGCTGAGCTTCAGTAAGTAGAATGCGCCAGGAGACATTCGCACCCGGATCCCACTGTTACATTTTCAGAGATAAAAATCCAAATAGAAGCATCTTGTCTGGTTTAACATCAAACTTTTCTGGTGCTTAATCTCCATTACAAGCAAAAACAAATCAATCACAAATACAGATAAGGTCCCATTAACTGTCTCATGAGGTCAGTAACTAAAGTTAATATAAATATTCTAATATTCTAAAGAATATTGATTTATGTTCAACGAATGTTACCAACACAAAATGCCCTAAATGTCAAATAGAACATACCCAGAACATGGTTACTATTTTAATGTAGGAATTTAAGATTTCAAAAGAACATACATATCATAAAATTTACTTTTAGTCAGTCACTCAGCACAACACAGACTAGGGAAAAAGAATTACTCCCCTAATCCGGACAGGTGCTACGTCCAATTTAGCTGCCTGAGGCTCAACCCCAACCACATTGATTCATCCCTCTTCTTCACACATTTCTAAAATGAAATTTGCTCCACCACCTGTTTGTTCAGGGTCAGCTTAACTGTCTACTTGGTACAAAATGTCCCTTCTGGTGTCATGGAAAGCAGTCATGCTGAGGTTATACTTCAAAACGTTTTTAATTCTCCCATCATGAAGTAAAAAACTCAAGCCAGTAAGAGCTGATAATGGCTCAAACCAGGTTGGTGTTCGAGATTATTTTATTTTCCTGATCACTGGCTTTGAAAAACCCTTTCCATAGATTTTTCTCTGAAGTTCATTTAGATGTTTTGGCTTGGTTATGTTTTGTTGTCCTAGGCCATTTCAGTTTGTATTGTCGCCGACTGTGCTTAGATCCACTTGATACTAAGAGACATGAAAACCAACATGCAACAGCATTTTCTTTTTGGTCTGAGTCAAGTGTCACAAAGGAGGCAGGAAGGATAAGAGCTGGTATTTTGGAGCAGTCTGAGCCAATCTGAGCCAATCTGTCTGTTGCTGGGTTTCGCTTCGGGCCGCAACTTTATTCTGTGACGTATTGTGGAAGAGCTGAGTACCTCCAGGTGGACCCACATATTTTCTCAGTGTCTCCCAGATTCAGCAGGATTCATTTGTCATTGCTCTTGGCTTTGCCTGAACAGTGTCTCTCCATTTTGCTGATGGAAAATATGCTGAGAGATACCTGAGAGCAGCCTCATTCAGAAACGCTAGCTGGGGAGACATATTCTTTAGGAAAACCATACATGCAATAGTTGTAGCCTTCTTTAGTTTACCCTCACAGGTACCCATTCCCACCACATACCATGTGAAATGGAACCGGCAATATCAATGTGCTTTCAACATTCCCATTAAACATAGAAAAATAAAATCTTAAATTCAGACAATGTCCCGAATAGACTCTGGGTAAGTTCTATTTTAAAAGAATGGAAAGATTCACCTAGCAACATTCCTTGAACATCAAAGGAATATTCAGACGGAAACTTCAGTTATTTGCCTGATGATAACATTTTCTAAAGTCGTGGGAGTGTGAAATCCAGGATTATATGCAAAATCTATGTTCGTTGTTCTTTGGGAAAGGAGAGGGACAGAAACCTTTACAACCAGAAGCACAATACAACTTCTACAGTGAGTAATTTAATAAGCTACCCACAAGAAGTCCCGGGAATAAATGTAAGAAACAAAGATAGGTTGGAAGGTTGGATGGTAATCAAAACATATTACACAGCTTTTACTGAACAGGGAAGGTTTTATGATTACAAAATGCATGTCGTACAGAAATTTGATTATTTGCATACTTTACTAGTTTAGCACAATTGGTTAGTATAATCCTTAAAAAACACTACATCATGAAGATGAAGTATACAAAAACATTTCCAAGGAATTAAACATTCCCAAAAATGGAGAGAATATGGCAGTATTCAGATGAGAAGGGGACTAGTCAGGGAAACTACTAAGAGACCTATGGCAACTCTAAAGGAAGTACAGTCTTCCCCGGCTGAGATGGGAAAACTGCATACTGCACAAACAGTTCAGATGCTTCACAAAACTGGCCTTTATGGGAGACTTGCAATAAGAAAAGAAAAAGAAAATTTTCCGGACACTCTGAGGCCAAGTGGAAGAAGATTCTGTGGTCTGATCAGATCATTATAGATCTTTTGGCCTCAATGCTAAACAATGTTGAGTGCAAGCCTAACACCAGAAATCATCCTGAGAGCACCATGTCTACTGTGGATGGCCGCGTCATTCAATGAAGCCTAACACCAGAAATCATCCTGAGAGCACCATGTCTACTGTGGATGGCGGCGTCATTCAATGAAGCCTAACACCAGAAATCATCCTGAGAGCACCATGTCTACTGTGGATGGCGGCATCATTCAATGGGGATGCCTGTTGTGGCAATTTCTTAACTCATGTATTTTGGAGACATGTTTGCTTATCTATTACCTGGTATGTAACTCTGGTCATTGGTTTTGACATGCATCTGTATTATTTCAGAAAATCATTAGGTTCTCTGACCATCTGCTCAACTGGCTAAACCATTAAGGGTATCTGTCCTTTGTTCCTTAGGAATGTGATTGTGGGGGAAGGTAGGGGCAGTTGGCCCTTTAGGTAAACACAACAGTGAACATTATGGCAGGAAGGTGGGGGACAACCCTCCCTTTAGGTAAAACCTGTGTGACATAAGATTGATGGGTGGCATCTTGCCACACCCCTTTTAACTATAATAAATACGAGTTGTACATGTAATTTACTTTAGAGGCTCCTCGAATGATTATTCTGTAAGCATTTGACGCGTCTCTCTATCTGCAAATAAACTGCTAATTGTGCCAAGAGAATTTTGTCTCTGTCTTAATCCTTTGAATGTCTATCGATGAAATTTCCATCACATGCCCCTCAATGGCAGGGACTTTAAGATTGAAGGAAGAAATAAATAAGAAAGGGTGATTAGCGCCTGGGTATCATTTGGGTACCAACGCTAATTAGCGTAGGTTGTGGGCGGATTAATTCAGAAAATAGGGTACAAAAACAGGTAAATAGTCTCTATATAGTTTTCTGTTTATCAGTTTACAATTCTGACAATAGAACAATGTAATATACGCCTATTTAAAAAATGTCATGGAAGGATGAGGGTGTAGATTTCAAAAAAGCAGTTTTATTTTAATTACAAACTCAAACGCCAATTGGCGTAGGCATACGGCAGTTCTAGTGTTAAAGAAACCTGATCAGGTGCACACAAACCCTTAGATTGGGCTCACACTTCATCTTTCAGCATGATAACATCCCAAAAGCAACGCTGATGTGGCCCTGTCAAATCCTGGATCTCAATCCAATTGAAAATATGTGAAAGGAGTTAAATTGCTGTTCATCAAAGATCCCAATCAATCTTGACAGTGCTTGCACAATTTAGAAAATAATGATTGGCAAAAATAGTACAGGTGTGCAAAGCTGTTAGGGACGTATCCAAACTGCAGCCAAAGACGCCATACTGATTGAAGGGAGTGAATACTTACACAATCAATTATTTTCTTTTTGTGTCAAATAATGCCAAAATACTTACAAACAAAGTCCTTCAGCGGGATGTACTGTAGTCACTTTTAGCTGGGTATTGTCAGCTACATGCACGTTCTGGTTCATTTGCGCGTCACGCTGTTCGAGCTGGTTCATTACGCTTATGGAAGAAGCGCTATTAAAATTTCCCTTCGACATCAACACCCCATGATCAAATCATCTTTCCACGGCTATGCCACCCCAACATTGCCAAACATGTTAATAACCACTTCATCAGTGAGGGACATCCCTAAGACACATGCTTATTGGGCTAGCACATTCAGGTTAGACAAAATGCCTACACCCTCTTCTCTACACACTGGAGCAGAAACATCTTGTTATATGCAAATCTGTAACCAACAGGGTGAATTGCCTCTTTTGAAAGTACACTCAAATATTGTTGATCAGAATGCTTCAGTATTAGTATGCCCCATAACTATTCAGAATGCCCTTAACACTAGAAAGGCCCACCCTTTTTGAAAAACGGTTTGGCAGAAAAATTAAGAAAAGATATTTTGAAAGCTGTAATTGGATGGTAGAGCTGATAAAATGGCAGTCAAAAGTTTGTAAATTTTTGGACACTCAAAATTAAATTAGCCTGTGGTATTTGTGTAATTATTTGCTTGAAACAGCACATTCTACTGAGGGAAGGAGAGGAGGCCCTAATATAATTAGGAGGAGGGGAAGCTGGAGAAACCAAATGGCCTGCCCTTCTTACTGTAAAGCCTGGATAACACCAGTTCTGTTGCTGAATTATAATGTCAGAATAATAAACCAAAATATAACAAATCAGGGCCTGGATTGGCTCTGCAAGAGTATCAATGCATGATTTGTTGAAAAACTTTTAATTGAATGTGTCTTTGGGACCAACTGACGCTAAGATATTCTTGCAAAGTTCCAGTGAAAACTTTCCAGAGCATTACCTTTTTGGAAAGTGTCATGGTAACAAAATAAATACACAAAATAAATGCCCAGATCATAACCTCACTACCCTCATAACCTCACCACCCAAGTACTCTGTTCACAACACTGACTTCAGTAAACTACTTGTCAACACCATGAAGTGGGGTCCAATCAATCAATCAATCACATTTATTTTATAAAGCCTTTTTTAAATCAGCAGGTGTCACAAAGTGCTTTCACAAAACATATGGCCTTAAACTCCAGGGAGCAAACAACAGTAGTGATGAACTTCAGTGGCTAGGAAAAACTCCATTAGAGAGACAGACTTTAGGAAGAAACCTAGAGAGGAACCAGGCTCCGAGGGGTGACCAGTCCTCTTCTGGCTGTGCCGGGTAAACATATTAAGAGAACAAATTGGAATAGTTCGATGCATGTGGGCTAAGCCTAGAGTCTATGTAAACCTAGTCCAGATCAGAGGCATGACCAGATGGACAAGGACAGGGACAGACAGGAGGGAGGGGGGTCAGCAGTGTGGCAGCTGATCCATTTGTATGAAGACCACACATTGGTAGGTTCTTCAAGTGTTAAACTTTTTCAGTGTTTAGCATTTGCCTGCTGAACTGGGTTATGACGCCAAACTGCAGTTAGGTCAGTACCTTTGTGAGAATGATAAGCATGCAGGTGTGCTTCCTGGAGACAATTTCTAACAGTTTGCCAAAATCTTGGTCAGCCATCCAACAAATTAATCAACTGTCTGGCTGGCAGGTTTAAGATGATCGCACAAGTGAAGAAGCCAAATATGTTTCAGAAGAATTATGGTTAGATAACGATTTAGGTTAGGGTAGGGGCAGGGGTTACAAATAAGGCACTAACCTTGGTGAAATGTCTTCTCAGAGGATTTAGCCTGTTTGAAATGCAAGCTCAGCCCACTCTCCCTTTAAATATGCAGAAATTGAACTCTCAAAACCTGAAAGAAATTGCGTCCAGTAAATGTAAATGTAAAAGGCATTTTTCACTTGTCTATCACATATTTCTAATGAGCAATATTGTCTATTTCATGAAACCAGAGTAAGGCACCTATTTTCTTTGTATATTTCTTGATGTGAATTTCTAATGACTCTGGGAAAACTGGCAACATGAATGTTCTTGCAATGTCCCTATAATCATTTCTAGAACATTAGAACTGCATTCTATTTAGTTAATAATAAGGAACATCACAGTCAAACCTCAAGGCAAAACTATTGGGAACAAAACACATAACTTAACACTCGACCATCAGGGGAACATCACACTCAAACATCAGGGGAACATTATGGGGAACATTACACAAACAGAACAAGAGAACATTATGGGCAACATTACACTCGAGCATCAGGGGAACAGTATGGGTAACATAACACAAACTTCAGGGGTACATTATGGGGAACATTACACTCAAGCATCAGGGGCACATTATGAGTAACATGACATTAAAACATGAGGAGTTCATTATGGGAAACATCACACTCAAGCATCAGGAGAACATTATGAGGAACATTCCAAAAACTTTCTCCCATCTAGTATTTCCAGCTGTGTATCTTTGTGTCTTCTATCAGTCGCATCACACGCTCACAAGCTCTTCTTTTCCATTCTTTTTAATCTTTCCCTCACAGGAATATGAAATATGGTCCATGAAGATTAGTTAAGACAGACCACTGATCTCACTGCAGCTCACATGATTGAACACAGTCCAAGACAAGGAATGAATCAGGCAGACAATATGAAAATTAGGAACATAGTTAATTAATATTATAAACCTTTAAACAACCCATCTGATAAGCACAAAATCACTGTAATCATTACGTTGAAGGGACATTCTACCAGAAATGGACATTACCTGTCCTGGAATTGTTACAGTGAATAAAACTTATATAATCAAAAAATGTCAAAAATTGACTAACTGCTTGATTTCTGTGAAATGATCTTTAAAGGAATATGTCATTCATTAAGTTCTCAGACATTTGTCCTCTATTAAAAACACTTCTGAAAGCTGCAAGTCCTGAAAAATAGACTCAGACTAATTGAAACTACATCTTTTATAGTTTACACTTATTTAGCGGTGGATAAAAAAAAATCACCATTAATAACAAGTTATCATTCACGTCAATTGATTAATAACATGAAATTATACATCAAGTCAATTACAAAAAAAAAACAATACAATTCATTTGTAGAATATATGGATAATTTCATGTTTTTAATCATTTTCAACATGTTTTAATCAGTACTGTCACATTTATATAAAAACGGTGTGCAATATGTCTTTGAGGTTATGATCTAGGACAAGTGACATAGTTTGACTAAGGTGACATCTGACACTGATTACAGGTGAGTTCTGTCATTTTACTGTATCATTTTGAGTTTGTTTTGCATGGTTTTCTGATGAGGATGAGCTAAAGGCCCTCTCACACTAAAATTACCCAGAAAATAATAAAATTGTGGTGAATCCAAAACATGTCTTAAAAGGTTACTGAAATTCCTTGCTTGCACAGTTTTGATGCTACTAACAGGGCAAAGCAATGGCAGTTGGAACAGCCTATCATCAGGCCCTGCCACATCAGGGCCATACAAATTAATAGCATTGTTCCTTTTTATTACCTTTATTGTATATAATATGAATTGAATTCATGCCATACTAAAACATTCTTTAAATAGACAAATTATGGAGAGAGCAACAGCGAACACATAGGTTTAAGAGAAAGGCCACCATTACACAGCCACAGCCACGGTCAGGGCCTTGGAGGTTGCAAAGTATGTGGAGCAGACGGTTTAGAAAAGAATTATCTTGAATTTCATGTCATTGTTCAAGTTACTACTGTTTTTTTGTTTTCAAACCTGTGTGTATTTGCGTCATCCTAGTTGTTCATTGTTATTGTATCTGGCCATGTTATTTTAAATGAAATGTAAATGAATTGTCGCATTTTATTGAATAAAAAAAGACTTGGACTATTCCAGTTGTTCTGATATAGGTCCTTATTAGTTCCTCATTATTTGTCCCTGGCTGAACATTACCATATTAGTCTAATATTACATTACCATTATATTCATAATAATAATTACCAAAGCTTAAAGAACACAAAACATTACTTTTCCAACATTAACAAAATGATGTCCTGTCACACAGGACATGATTATATAAAAATGCCCTATTTGAGAAAATGTTAATGAATCAATATCTATAACTGTGTAGATGAAGGTGGGGGTTTAAATTCACCATAACATTTCTTATAATATCCTATGTAAAGAAAAAAACAACCCTGGTGGCTATTCTTGCCATCCATTACAGTTGACCAAAATGTTGCTTAGATCTCTTAGAAGTATCACAAGACAATTTTAGATACAACCAGGGATAAGGAGCTATTTGCATCCAAGAAATTAATTCGAAACACATTCTTTCATATACAAATTTGTCAGTGACAGGGTCTGATATTTTAGGGGTGAAATGTGTTAAAAATATATTTTTGTCCCCAAGAAGTGGAAACGTATGTTTCTGGTGGGATGTCCCTCAAGTGTCTCTTAGTATATTCTTGATACAGTATTCTACATGATTCCAGTGTACTTAGACCTATATAACTGACATTGCAATATATTCGAAAGCGCATCATGGCACATGCTTTTTGTAGAATCTGGCAGAGTACTACTGTCTTATGCAAGTCTACTGCCAAAGAGCCAAGCCTGCCCTACTCATTGATCACCGAAAAATATTTGTAAGATGTGGAAAACTGTGCAGTAATAATCACTAGAGACTTACTCTCTTCAAGATGCACACCAACAGAAAGAAACAGATTATGAAGTTAAAATCAATTCTGAATGAGAATATGACAGCGAAGTAACTGATGTGTTCTAAGTATGACCTGTTTGCAGACAGCCTAATATTCATCATGTCACTCTGCTAATGGTATCCTCAGAGGCAATGGGGGGGGGGGTCTGGCAGTGAAGTTACCGGGTGGGTTATTTACAACTGGTTGTCTCTGTCCCAACGTCTGTCCGAGCTCCTGGTAGATTGGTTCTACCGAGGTGTAAAGAGGGAAGATTGGTAGATTCATTCTACTGAGTTGTAGAGATGGAATATTGGTAGGTTGGTTCTACTGAGTTGTAGAGATGGACTACTGGTAGTTTGGTTCTTCCGAGGTGTTCAAATTGAATATTGGTATATTCATTCTACTGAGTTGTAGAGATGGAATATTGGTAGATTGGTTCTACCAAGGTGTTAAAATGGAATATTGGTAGATTGGTTCTACTGAGTTGTAGAGATGGAATATTGGTAGATTGGTTCTACCGAGGTGTTAAAATGGAATATTGGTAGATTGGTTCTACTGAGTTGTAGAGATGGAATATTGGTAGTTAAGATGCAGTATTGGTAGATTCGTTTTACAGAGGTGTTAATATGGGGAGTTGGTAGATTGCTTCTACAGAGGTGTTAATATGGGGAGTTGGTAGATTGCTTCTACAGAGGTGTTAATATGGGGAGTTGGTAGATTGCTTCTACAGAGGTGTTAATATGGGGAGTTGGTAGATTGCTTCTACAGAGGTGTAAAAATTCAATATTGGAGGACTGGGTCCAGTAAGACTAAATCCCAACATAGCCCACATAATAGTGAAGCTTTTATATTTAGGATATTAATTTGATAAACCTTGCAGGAGAACTTACATGTAATAAAGGACATTGAGACTAGTGTCTCCAGAGTTTAGTTTGGAATTTTAACACCTCCATTCAATGAATGGATGAACTAAGCAAAATATAATCCACATAATAATTTGAATGTCCTGATCTGAAATAATTATTTCCTGCTATAAACAACAGGTTCAATACAAATGTAATATTATACAAACCAAAGACAGATGTAGACAGTGGTTGCATTTGTACAGTAAAACCTACCTAGCTTCACTACAGCATATGTCTATGCAGTTTCCAAGGAAATAAATGGTTTTAAAGACACTCAATATTACATTGGACCACAAATCTCTTTAAGATGATTACATATAAAATCCAGAAGCCTGTAAACCAACCAAATCAGATGGTCATTACAAACCTCTTCTCATTCACGTACACAGACCTGGCTCTAGCCCAGAGTAAGCAGTGAAGAGAAGTGGGCTGTATGCACAGATTGCTGGAAAGCTTATTATATTTTATCTAGGATGAACATTACGTTGTGGTGTTCTTGAGGAGGCTATATCAAATGAAATCAAACTCCAGTTATACCGCTGTGTGGGAGGAGAGGTTAATTGCTTTCTCTCATGACTACCCTACATCAAACACTTTTTTGTTCTTTTACAAAATAAGTAATTGATTGGGTCTCTCAGTTTCCCTCATTCAGTCAACATTAACAGCAGGTAGCCAATTGGTTAGAAAATCTGACCAATAACCGAAACTGTTATTGGAGGGCACCCACACGAAAACAGTTCATAGTTGTAATATTTTTGGAATTTTATTCAAAATGTGTAGTTTGCTGTAACTTTCCTGGAAGATAACATAATACTGATTGCATTGCATTGGAAGTATTATCCTACATGCTATAGGTATTTGCAGTATGTGCTGCATGTATCTTTTAAGGGCATATCCGAGAGCCTCTGAACCTTTCCCTAATTCTGCCCTAGTGCTTTCAACAAAGACACCTCAGCTGTTCATTACGTTTTAAATCCATATTTATTAATGTCAAGCCCACAGCTTAACCTGGGTGGGCCAGTATATCTAGTTTGTGAGCTGATGAGCACCCTAGTCCACCTTTGCCTACAGGGCTATGCTAAAATTGTAAATTTACCTTACTTACATTGCCTAATCTGACTTCGTTTTACACATTTGTACCACAAGTGACTGAAGCACAGGCCTAACAACAAAACATTTGGCTTGCTGGCTAGAGACCATCTTCACAAAAGAGAAGTGGATCAGGAAAACTCTTTTCGACTTCCTTTGGACACTGTATGAATCACCCATTGTAGCCAACCCCTGCTGTGGGTCCTTAAACTCCAAATTAAATCGTTAAGTTATCCAAGGCATAGCCTTCGTAGAAGAGTTTCACAAATATTCTTCACGTGTAGATCAAGATTTGCATATGTCCTTATTCTCTGCATAGGCTCTGTCCACAGCCTCTGCCCATAGTCTCTGCTGTACTAGTAGAGAACAAGCCACAGAAACATCGAATTGAATATTATAGCATAGTATAATATTAATGTAAGGCAAAACAGCCAGGCAGTATCATCCTCAATGACAACAATTTGATCTCAATCAGTTGAAATTCATATGCATTTAGATCTTCATGAGTCCTAGGTTCCTGAAACCCACCCCTGACATACATTCTCCCCTCTCCAGGGCTTCTGCTGAAGGATTCAGAAAAGATGAAGATATAATCAACAAGAGGCTGTTGCGGATAACAACAGACACAATGGAAGAGCTCAGCCAAGCCGGCCATCTGCCACTGACAAACAAAGTGCCACAAATGCACAGGCTGGCTAGGCTACCTAGACCTATTCATTAGAAACAACTGAGTGAAATTAAAGCAGTCATGACATACTGTGTGAATAACTTTTTAATTGCATGTAGATGATCCAACACTTTATGAATTAAGTTTTGCCCTATTTGCTCTTTTCTATACTTGCAGCCATCTGTGCAAAGGAATAAGCAACTACAGCTCAGACCACACCGTTTGTAATAATATGGAAGGTTCTTTAGGTATTTCACATATTAGGGGACTAGTAAACATGGGTTCTAGATACTGTAGCATCATGACTTCTGATTTGATTTAAAGTACACCATTGGTCACATAAAACATGGACACTGAATCCCCTTTTAAACCATTGGTGACATAAAACATGAACCCTGAATCCCCTTCTAAACCAGTGGTGACATAAAACATGAACCCTGAATCCCCTTTTCAACCATTGGTGACATAAAACATGGACTCTGAATCCTCTTCTCAACCATTGGTGACATAAAACATGAACCCTGAATCCCCTTCTCAACCATTGGTGACATAAAACATGAACCCTGAATCCCCTTCTCAACCATTGGTGACATAAAATATGAACCCTGAATCCCCTTCTCAACCATTGGTGACATAAAACATGGACTCTGAATCCCCTTCTCAACCATTGGTGACATAAAACATGAACACTGAATCCCCTTCTCAACCATTGGTGACATAAAACATGAACCCTGAATCCCCTTCTAAACCATTGGTCACATAAAACATGAACCCTGAATCCCCTTCTAAACCAGTGGTGACATAAAACATGAACGCTGAATCCCCTTTTCAACCATTGGTGACATAAAACATGAACCCTGAATCCCCTTCTCAACCACTGGTGACATAAAACATGAACCCTGAATCCCCTTCTCAAGCATTGGTGACATAAAACATGGACTCTGAATCCCTTTCTCAGCCACTTGTATATGTTTTTATGACTTTTATGACACTTGGGCTGAAAACAGTTCAATTTCTACTACTACTGTCCAGTAGAAGGAAGTTTGCGCCGCGCACTTTGCAGAGCGTCATCAGCTGGTGAGCCGAAGGACAGGCAGCAGGGTGTGCTTTGGCACTGCTTTCATGCATACTGTATAAATCCCTCAAATCAAATAAGGCCCAGAGCCCTTATGAATTCGTAAATGCACAGAAACCCGGGTGTTCACAGTGTCATGACATCAGGCTTGGATTGGCCTCTGCTTGCTACCCAAACGTGCACCTAGGGCAGATAAGGAGAGTGGTGTATGTGTGTAATGATGGTGAAATAATGAGGCCTTGCTCTGCTGTAACTGGAGGCCCATTGCGCTACTGTCCTCATTACCTCTCTCTCTGTCTCTCAGTGTGTCTCAATGTTACTCAGTCTCTCGCTCTTTCTTTAAAGTGAACTAACACAGACCCAGTCACAGTCCATGTTCAGCCTATTTAACCTCTCCAGGTCAAAGCATCGGTGAGCATGGGGATTTGAGGGTGATGTCATAGGGGATGTCATGTGAAAAAGTTAACTGCTGGAATATCCAGTGCTTGAAGACTTTACGCTGAGGGCGGTGGGTGCTCCTTACTGCATGGCAAATCATTCAAACGCTATGATAGGTACACTGCTACGGTAAAACCACAGCCTGGGAAAAGCACACAAACAATAGTCACACTATCAATGGAAAAAGGTATGTGGGAAAAATAAAGCTCTGGGAAAATGCCCGTCCGATAGATCGGACTGAAAGAGATGCACCAGGGGGAGCAAGAGACGCACCTCGACACGCGCGGGACTCCCTTCGCATGGCTCCTCACTGTTGTCCACCTGTTGTAGCTCCCTCTTTCTTTTTCACCTTCGCACTCTTTCACTCTGGTTTAATTTGATAGTTGGGAAACGTAATGTTCTGCCATCACAGAACAGCTAAAAAAGAACTAGGGGCTTGTTACATTTTAATAAGGTTCTCTAGGCAACACCCCAATCTTGTAATTGCTTTGTGTGTTTCCCCTATGGGGTGAGCATTCTTGTTTGTTATCAGCATAGAGGAGACGAAGTCACAGAGAAACTGTGCTTCCTGCCTTCATACACGCCCCAGCAGCCGCTTCTCCAGCAAGCATTTCTTTCAAAATAATTCCACCACATTGACTAATTTTGATCGAATTTCTCTTTTCCTTCATTTCATAAAATGCATGAAAAGCCTGCAATGGTTAGTGCGCTTCATTTGACTTCATTTGTGTTTGTTACAGTAAATGAGAGTCTGTCAGACTGAATTGATTCATGTATTGTTAGCATGAATCACACTGATTCATGTATTGTTAGTGTGAATCACATTCATTCAGTATATGAAAATCCATATCTACAGTTTACATTTCTTTCATTATTTGCAGGATAGTTTTTCCTCAATAAAATTGTCAGAAGCAGTAAATTGATCCATATCAACCCTATAAAATGTAAAGTAGCCAGGTTTTAGGCTGAAGAGTCATGGAGAAGGCAGAAGCTGGTTATACAGAATCACTTGTCCTGACAGTATGGTAACAAAAGCCTTAAATGACAAAAAGAGCCCTACTCATTATAACATCACTCACTCCCTGCTTAGCAAACATTGTGTTCAATCACAATTTTTATATATATATTTTTAAATCAGTGTTGTTTATTTGCTTCGAGGTGGAGATATAGCACCATAATAAGTTACTAACCCAATGCATTGTAGGTCCCTAAATCCTCATTAACACTAATAGTTCTCTCTAACACCTCACCTCACATGCCTTTTGGCAACAGTTGTTAGAGACACCTTCCGGAACAACACCTGAAACAAGAGGAACCCAGAAGATACCATGCAGTGATGATGAACTCCATCACCACAGTTGTGTTCAGACGTAAACAAGTTACTAAAAAAAAACACTGATTGTACCCATTTATGCATATGAATGCTTTAATATAAACACCTAAAACACCTTCCACAATGTCCTCAGACAAACCCACTATACAAAACTCCCAGGATTGGTGCTTTTCTCCTCCGTGCCACTTTTCCACTCCACGAGAAATTGCATAGCCCTTTGGAACAGGGGAGGAAATTGGTTGTACGTATGATGCACAGGAAGACTTGTTTTTACATGGTCAGGGCTGCATATGGCTGACAGGAACACTGTCATAATAGGAGGTGATTGTGATGGAGGTGCTCACTAGGTACTGGCTCTGTTGTAGAAAATCATCACCCACCGCCAAGGCCAGGCTTACAGACAAGCTCCCACTCTAGTTGAAAGGAGTCATCCCTCTCTCACACCATTACCACCTCTCTTCTCTGTTCGTCAGCAGGACGCTCTGACCCCACAAGACTGGCGGTATGGCCAGTTATTGATAATTCCAGGAAAAACCGTGTCCTGTCACGGCGCAAAGAAGCGTCAAAGAAAGACGGGAATCGTAAATTGAAAGACTCACATACTGAAACCGAAAGGGTCCGTTGTCTCAGTTGTGGGTGTGTTCGCCTTCCTTTAGATTAAATCAATTATATTTACGTTTAAAGATATTGTGTGACGAAGAGACAGCTTGTGAAAGATGAAACCTTCACTGTGCAGACCTACTGTCTGAGAAAAAATGCAACACTGTATTCGGCTCTTTATCTACAAAAGAATTAACAACTCACTCAGACCAAACAATACCATATCCCACACAAATCACAAAATAAGAAGAGAGGTAAACAAACACAGAACAGCATTAGTAAAGAATTCCCCTGGCTTCACAGTAGTTGTTTAAGCCCAAATCCTTACTCTTTGAAGTTGGCAGTTTCAGGGTTGTGCTATTTTGTGTGACAGCCACTGCATTTTGAATCCTGCTTTTTCAAATAAAACGATATATCCAGCGTAAGTAGTGAGACATCTCTGTTTGATCGGAGGGATGGCTCAAGGAATTCACTGGCATTTATTTTATCACCACAACAAACTTCAAAAATCCAGTTTATTAGATTCTGCCTGGGCATAGCTTTCAATCATAGAGCTTTGTTGGGACAGGGACAGCCCCCGGTTACACTACATAAAGGAATGTTACAGAGGCTTTAAGCCACGGCCTCATTCGTCATGAAGCTTGTGCCACTCAGCGACACCGCAACTTCTGTCTGCTGACACAGGCCACACACATCAGATGAAGGTGTTCCTCTAGAGTAGGTACAGAAGAGCAAGGATGCCCTGAAACTATTTCCACAGTCAGGTATTGAAAAAGATTAGGGTGTTTTTAAGGGGTTCACTGTACAGGCCAAACGAATACAGAAGAATGCAACTTCAAATCTACAGATGTATGCCAAGATAATCACATTGTCTCAATTTTTGTTCCATTAAATGTACCTTGTTGTACCTTGTTCCTGTACTGTTCTGTTTGGGCTGTTAATTGTAGATCTAAATAAGTAGGTGAACCGTTGAAATGAGAAACAGAATTATTTAAATTAAGACAGAAAATAGAAAAGAGAAACATCTTTATTTGGAATAATTTGTCAACAGTTTTTGACCTAAGATAACAGCATGCTAGTTTAATCTGAAAGTGTAGAGGAACATCGCTGCAGGAGCAGGGGCAGCAGGTTTTGATGTGTGGGAAGCAGTTTCAAGTTGCAGAGAGACTACAAACAAATTAATTTCTGTTACAAACCTTACTTCTTAATCTTAAATCCTTCAGTATAGGCAACATTCATGCAACAGACACTTCACAAAATTGGTTTGGTATAATCTTAACACATTAACATATTAATTATCATGCATATTAGGGGAGAATACGGAGGAATTAATTATATACTAAAACATTGATATGCCCGGTTGTTGGCAATATCTATTGTCTGTATAATTTTCTCTAAGAGCATTCCGTTCTGAGTAGTCAGTGACGGGAAGCAGAGGTTTGGACTCATTTAATAGCAAAGGGGGAAAACGTCCTTCCTGCAGCAGTAACACCCTGACCGGTCACTGTGGTCCAGGCTGCTCCAGCTCTTTGCTTAATGCCAGGCTGCCTACAGTTCAGCCCAGCACACGCAGCAAGATCGATGGCCTCTTGGGAAGCCAGCAACATGCAGGTTCAGCCCCACTGGCTCCTCTGGCCAAGTTACTCAGCACTCTGCAGCCACTCAGGAGAAACAGACCTGGGAGCCCATCCAATAGCTTGGGAGGGAAAACAAGGGTGAGGCCTAGAGAGCATTGAATGAAAGGTTATTCTGATAACTACTCCATCGCGCTCGTCACTATCGACGCCTTTTAACACGTACGTTCCGTTTCATTCAATGTCTTAGGAAAGTTCTAAAGGAAACCTAGAACCCAATCTCACGTTTATCCTCTCAGGCTATCGTGTGCACTTCAGGAACTAGGAGAGTTTGCCATATGAACACTGGAAGTCACTCCCACACGACTTGTGTTTTGAAGTATTTGATGGAATGCAGTAAAACTTTATTTGAAGAGATTTTTTATAAAAATACACACTGACCAAATGCAACCATGTCGACTGGCCCAAACAAATGGGACCTGAGCAAACACCTCACATGGTATTCCTCAGTCTCACTTAGCTGTCAAACACTATGTGGCTCCATCGTTCATAAAAAGTTAATATGTACAGCTCCGGAAAAAATTAAAAAAGTGGAAAAGTAAAGTTTTGAGTGAGGAACAGAAGCGTTCAATTTGCAGTTGTCTGTTAATATTTACCCTTCTGTTCCTCACTCATAACCTTCCTTTTCCATTATTTTGGAAAGGAAAGTAAAAGGGACAGTGGTCTCCTATTTTTCTCAACAAGGGAATGCATAATTAAGACACCTTAACAAATAAGTATAAGAACATGTTCTTGCATAGAACAATGAACTGGGAGCAATTAAGGTTAACTGACTTGCTCAGGGACAAAACACCTGATTTTTTCCACTATCCTGCTGTCTCTAATTAATACCTTTGTGTTTTGTGAGAAACTGCAAGAACACCACACTCTGTCTATAATTCTAACATTCAGAAGAATGGCATGGATTTGAACCTTACATTTACACAACGGTGAGACTGCAGTTACACCAGCTACTATAATCCAAACCAACACCAAACAATTATCACGTTTTACTATAAGAGATTATCTGGCCAGAGACTATCGTGGGATCCCAGCTGATTTCAGAAGGTAATTTCAAGCGCAGTGCATTCGCAGGCCGCTGGACACAGGAGGTTATTCATCGTAACAGTTTGTGTATATGAGAAATTGCACGTATTTAAACACTTCTTCAAAGTTGTCATTAAAAAATACTAATTCATAAGCACCCTGGCTGTCTTGGATTAAACATTTGTTTCCCAGACTGATGATATGAAAGATGTTTTTTCCATCCTAGCAGATATACGACATCAGAAGTGTACATTTTTCCAGTAAGTAGGTTGGCAAGCAGAGACAAGGGGATCACTTGATAGTAAGGAAAGCAGATCCTATGGCATCCAAATGTCCATCACCTACAGTTGGGCTTGCTTGCTCAGGATTATCTCAAGGTGTGCCAGGCTATGTCGCACACCAGCCAATGATGCCCACTCGGAGCTAGGGATAGGTGTGAGAGCCCAGCAAGAAGATGGAAACACATGCACACTCACTATCTACATGACCCTTGCTCCACCACCTCTTCATACTATACTCTGCTCCTTCACCCCTCTTATCCTCACAATATTTTCTCCCTCCCTGACCCAGGTCACTGTTCCTCAGCTGGTCAGAGTTCTTCAGCAGAATCAGTTCTTCAGCTAGGATATGTTTTGGCAAATCAGTTCCATGGGGAATCCTAGCCTGGCTCTACTCTTAAAAGAACACAATTACTCTTTGAGCAAATCTCTCTGTTTCAGAGGAAAACACTTTCTCACACCATAATGGCCTTTCCAGTAATTACGGTCATTTGTCAAAAGCACACCTGATTTATAGTCAATAAAAAACACACTGTAAATGAGGCAGTGGGTCCTGCTACAACCAAAGGAGGTGATTAATGTAGCACAATTAATATAGCCATGAGTGGCACGATCTGGATGAACTATGCCATGCATAAACTAGAAGGAAATCCTGGCCCACAGTCAACCATGTTCTACTGAAAGAACCCAGAGTTAGAAAGTAGAGCAGCAACATGACAGTTCAGCTTCTCAGGTTAAGCATGAAGCACACAGAGAATCTGACTGCCGATAGGCACTTAACAGTAACAGTGGGAGGGTGTTCCTTAACTTGCTAGAAAAAGACACACCTGCTGTGTACCAACCTATTATGACAAACCAGTCGTTTCTACTTTTGCAATGCTCGTCAATGGCTGACAACTTTGAGCCAATCATAGCTTGAACCTCCATGTGTACAATGAACATGTAATTAAAGGTGCCTTTCCCTATACATCTACCATTGCAAAGCAAAACAAACCAGTATATCTACATAATCAATGCAATCTATGGGATGGTTGTTAGCTTAGTGCACAGACTCAATACACACAACCTGCTAATGCAAAAACCTTCTCCAAGCAAGTAAGCTGTTCAATGTACAATTGCTCATTTTGAAATGATAACTCTACTTTTGCACTACATGTTCCTATGTTAGTTACCAGGAGTTGCAATGTTCTTACTACAAATCTATGTAAACCAGTCTACTGTAGATAGTCTACTACAGTGGTCCCCAACCAGGGGTACTAGGACCCCTGGGGGTACTTGTCCTCTCCACAGGGGGTACTTGAAAACCCTCATGACACCATAGGCTTACTAGTGAAATTAACATGAGGGGGTACATCAGGGGTACTCCAAGCAGAGCAAAATTCAGTCGGTGGTACAGTAAGTTGAAAAGGTTGGGAACCACTGGTCTACTACAGTAAAAATGGGATAATTGTTTGGTATTGGTTTGGATTAAAGTAGCTGGCATTCTTTATGGAACACTGACAAGAGCTGTTCACAAAATACAGTAGTTTAGTAGCAGCTGTGATTAGATGCGATTTCACAGGTGTCAAAAACTTGTTCTTGTACATGGTCAAAATAATGGTGAATGAGACGTCAAGGAGACGTTTCAGTTGTCATTAAGTGAAAATAAAATTTTGTGTTGAAAACACACAGCATACAGCTAGCTTGCCAGACAGTACAGTACTGTAGTAGCTAGTAGCACTGCCAAATAACGTTCGCTAACCAACTGTGGTTGTTCATTTCCAGTTATGGGAAAATTGTGACCTGTGACCTGCACTTATAGCATAACTGCCAAAATTCTGTACGCAACTGTAAACCGATCCAGGCACTCAACTTGGTCCACAAAAGCACACTCAACAATTAACAAGAAAGTTGACTGAAAAATCTGGTGGCATTCATTCAAATGCTATTTTAGAACTGAGTCAGGTAGTGTTTGTTTGAGAATACGTTTCCAACAACGCATTTGTGAGTTTAATGCAGTGCATATACGAATCATGGTTTACAATCATGGATTCGCTGCTGTGTGTTTACGAATCATGGTTTACAATCATGGATTCGCTGCTGTGTGTTTACGAATCATGGTTTACAATCATGTCTTCACTGCTGTGTGTTTACGAATCATGGTTTACAATCATGGCTTCACTGCTGTGTGTTTACGAATCATGGTTTACAATCATAGATTCGCTGCTGTGTGTTTACGGATCATGGTTTACAATAATGGGTTCGCTGCTGTGTGTTTACGAATCATGGTTTACAATAATTGGTTCACCGCTGTGTGTTTACGAATCATGGTTTATAATCATGGGTTCGCTGCTGTGTTTTTACAAATCATGGATTCGCTGCTGTGTGTTTACGGATCATGGTTTACAATAATGGGTTCACTGCTGTGTGTATACGAATCATGGTTTACAATAATTGGTTCACTGCTGTGTGTTTACGAATCATGGTTTACAATCATGGGTTCGCTGCTGTGTGTTTACAAATCATGGATTCGCTGCTGTGTGTTTACGAATCATGGTTTACAATCATGAATTCGCTGCTGTGTGTTTACGGATCATGGTTTACAATCATGGATTCGCTGATGTGTGTTTACAGATCATGGTTTATTTACAGATTATGGTTTACATGTGTGGATAGTATGCTGTGTATTTACAGATTATGGTTTATTTACATATTATGGTTTACATGTGTGGATTGTATGCTGTGTATTTACGGATGATGGTTTACATGTGTGGATTGTATACCGTGTATGTACAGATTATGCATTATATATATAATCTGTTAACAATCTTGTTAATTGTTGAGTGTGCTTTTGTGGACCAAGTTGAGTGCCTGGATCGGTTTACAGTTGTGCACAATATTGTGGCAGTTGTGTTCTAAGTGCAGGTCACAGGTCACAAATTTCCTAATGTGTGTGGATGGTATGCTGTGTATTTACGGATCATGGTTTACATGTGTGGATTGTATGCTGTGTATTTATGAATCATGGTTTACATGCAAGGATTATATGCTGTGTATTTATGAATCATGGTTTACATGTGAGGATTGTATGCTGTGTATTTCTGAATCATGGCTCACATTTGTGAGTTGTATGCTGTGAATAAAAAAATGTTGCCAGTATTTTATCGCCATTGACAGGCACCATAGCAATTTAACTCTGAAGGCATTACAGTCTGTGCAGTATGAACACAAAGCAATTGACTGCTAGCACCCTTCAGAGAAAGTACTCGTGAGAAGCAAATATTCAACAATCTTATGGATGTGTCCAAATTTTAATATTATCAGTTAAGGCTATGTAAAGAACATATGATCCATACTAAATACAGTATTACACTAGCAGTCCAAAATAACAAAGTAAATCAATGCAAACCTTGAAGCAAAATTGCCTTGTGCAAACACCTATTTTAAAAGTCCTTCAAAAAAACCTTCAAGATGGCAATGCAAAGTTACCCTTTTAAAAGCTTCTAGTGGAAGCAAGGAAGCATACTTTAATTGTATAGAAACACATATTACATTCTGTGCAGGGAAAAATTTACAGAATTTAATGGAAATTGCAAATCTCCTCATTAATAATCAAAATGATAGAGGACTATTCAGGGTGATTAGGCCTTAAGGTCGGCAGTGCTTGAATCACGAAAGCTGTATTGTGTGTGCATAGATATTTTTATCCATGAAAAAACAGCTGAGAATGTGTTGATGCATGAATGTGAGTGTTTATGTGAATGTGTCTGGAGCACAAGGACAGAGCACTTTATCACACAAGCTAAGAAATCTTGATGTGAAACTTCAAAAAGAAAAAAACATATTAGAAAGCATGTTCCATTTTTTCACTTGATCTAAAACCAGCAGGCTACATCCGAATCCAAGTACTTTTAAATTGACCAAATGATAAAGTCTGACTGAACATAGGCTAGAGACAGGGATCCTACCAGAGAGGAGGACTTAGGAGCTCAGTACAGTTAATAAGCCATGGGCTCAAAGCCAGTAAGGAGTGGGTTCTTTCCTGCAGTCCCTCAGTCCACAGTCCACCATCAAGCAAAGAGGTATGGCTCTACATAGTTTAATGCTGCCAGTGAAAGTTCAACACTTTTTTAAATGAAGCAATAAGTACGACTTTAAGAGAAGTGAGATGCATTCCAAATAGAAGGACTTGATACAGTTTTTCTCCTCAAAACAAACCTGGGCCTGGTGGGTTTTTGGGTCAATTCATTATCTGGATTTTTGGGGAAAGTTTGAAAGTGATATTGTAATTTACCCTGATAGTAGCATTGGAATGCAGTTTGTTTTTGTGTTGTCACATTTTATTTCAACAAGGTTTAATGCCTTGGTGATATTCGAGCGCATGTTGAGTAAGTGGCAGAGCACTTGGAGAGATCTCGCAATCAATTTAATTGGATTTTCATAAATTGAGCAGAGTTGTTATTGCATTCATTACCTTCATAGGAGACAATCTGCAAAACTCTAAAAGTCTTGCTCTAAAAAGACCATACCTGATTGAACTCCCTTCTGCGTCGCTGATATGAAAACACCCACCGTCTAATCTATTCTATTTCCATTTAAAAGCAAATTATTTCATTTTGAGTTTTGCCTTTCAGACCAACCTTCTCATGAGGAGAGTATGACAATATCTTCAATATAATTTCAGTTAAGTCATTTAGGTTCAACCCACTGGACATTTCTTGTGTCCATCTAGATTAGACTGACAGAGTAACTTATGTTCTGAATACAGAAAGATGCAGACCATAAGAGAACCATAATGACTCTGGGACAATATGTTTCATAGTCTCTCAGATTGAGCTGTTCAGAGGATGCTTGCTTGAGTATGTATGCTCATCATCACCTCATAAGTCACATGGGGACAGCAGGGCGGGACAGGGGCGGGGAAATCTCAATTTGTATTCTTGCCACTAGCTTTCTGCACATTTGCTTATGCATTTCCATTAGCATTTCTGCCATCAATTATTCATGTAATTAGGTCCTGTCCATCTGGAAGTAATGGTACTTGAGTGTGAGTATGGCTGTGTCTGGTGGTTGCTGCCTGGTTTCTCCCAGCGGCCATTAGAGAGATGGATGTCCTTGACTTCTAGGCCTTCCCAAACAGGTAGAGGCCCTCACCAAGCCGCCCCTATCCTGGTAATTACAGGACTACCCAGCCTGAATACGTACAGGGGCCAGGAGTGAAGCTGGGCCCATTTACATAAATCTACATGTGTCACCTGAAGAGCCAGCAGCCTCTGACACCCAGGCTGAGTTCCAGCGTCTCGCTGCACAGCCTAGCTGCCAGCGCGGGTCTCTCTACACTGGTCTCCCTACAGCTCACATGGGCTCTATCTGCCACTCAGAAATGGACCCACTGCTACTTTATTGTGGAAAATGTGCTATGACCGTATGTGTGGAGCAGTGGCGAACCGTGACTATTGGAGCCTGGCCCTTAGCAGCAGAAAAAGATGACGTCAAACATACAGACAGAGAACTCTGATGTCTGTGTATACAGAGCATGACTTGAGACATTCCTTATGTAGACCTGTGTAGGAGAAGCAATTCTTTGATGACAGAGTCAAACGGTCCTTAGCCACGCCTCAGCTGTGGGTCACAGAAGCAACAATCGTAGACTACGCAACGGTTGCAAATATCAATAGCAGGAACCAAGTTAGAAGAGAATACGGTTGTGTCATTTCAAACAAACATTTGCCAAAACTGTCACTCAACATAATTAACTTGGTTCTTACAATACAATCAGTGATCTAAAGTTGAAATAATATTTTACACATTGTATTCAAAATTATATGAACGAGATAGCAAAAAAAGTATAATTAGGCCCTCCAGAGAGCCTTTAAGTACATTACAAGTGTCCCACCTATTACAAGACAGTTTGTGATTGGTTGATTCTACTGTCATTTCAAAATGCTTCTCTGATTGAAGTTAATCACATTGGCTGGTGCCTTCTATTCAAATCTTGAGGGCCTGGGCTATCTATAAGCATTGAGCACAGCTAGATCATTTCTACCAGGATACTACCAAAGAAAATTCTGATTGGATATTTTTTGGCTTATTCCTTATGATACCCTGTTTGGTAATGTGATCAACTCCAACAGGGTCATCAGGAGGAAGCAGCAATTTTATTATTCAAAAAAGTACTACATTAACCTGGATATTGCTTTGGCAACACTGGCCATACTAAAACAGATGGCATAATGGCACAGACACACATTTGACCCGTTCCCATCTAGCTATCTTAAGTTGAATGCAGTACCTATATATATATATATTTTTTTTTTTTTTTTTTTTTTTTTATTAAAGCAATTCAATAGCAACCATCCAACAGGACCAGAAGGACCTCTAGATGTAAGACACTAGTCTCTCTCTCTGCTGCTGGGTGTGTCTCAGGGGAAGACATGTAGTGAAGAAGACTATCTATGCTGTTTGCGAGGGAATGCATGTGAGCTAACCTCCCATGGTGTGTTTTGTTTCTGCTGACAGGAGAGGTGCGCTAAAGCGGAACTGATCTCTGTCTCACTGTGAACGGATCACTGGGTATCAAGATGACAAAATGCCTCGCTGCTTCTCCCAATCAAACACAATGAAATAGAAAAGATTGCAAGTAAAAACTTGGGCAAAGAGTTGTCATTTTACAGTAGACAATATAAAAGATGTTATTTTCAACAGAAAAAAAGACGCACTCCCTTCACACTGCCACATCAGAAGTTTGTTGTCTATTCAAATATACTAAAAATCATGATCTTCCAGAGAAGAAGGTTATATCTAATTTATCAGGCTGTGGCAACATGTAAATACATGTGCCCCTCTAAGGGAATGCATAACCCTGTACCTTCAAACTCACCTATGCAGTGTTGTCTAACTGTTGAGAAGCACAATGGTCCACAGACAAGCTAAGAAGAAACACAGTGTTTCACAGGCCAACGGAGAAGATACACAACACACTACAGACCAGCTGAGATGAAACACATTGCTCCACAGGCCAGCTGAGAAGAAACACAATGCACCACAGCCAAACTAAGAAGAAACACAGCACACCACAGACCAGCTGAGAAGAAACACGGCACACCACAGACCAGCAGAGAAAAAACACAGCGCACCACAGGCCAGCTGAGAAGAAACACAATGCACCACAGACCAGTTGAGATAAAACACTGCGCACCACAGCCAAACTGAGAAGAAACATAGCACACCACCGACCAGCTGAGAAGAAACACAGCCCACCACAGACCAGTTGAGAAAAAACAGCACACCACAGACCAGCTGAGAAGAAACACAATGCTTCACAGACCAGCTGAGAAGAAACATAGCACACCACAGACCAGCTGATAAGAATCACAACGCTCCACAGACCAGCTGATAAGAATCACAACGCTCCACAGACCAGCTGATAAGAATCACAATGCTCCACAGGCCAGCTGATAAGAATCAAAGTGCTCCAGAGTTCAGCTGACAAGAATCACAACACACCAAAGGCCAACTGAGAAGAATCACATTGCTCCACAGACCAGCTGAGAAGAATCACAACACTTCACAGACTAGCTGGAAGGAATCAACATGCACCACAGACCAGCTGAGAAGAAACACAATGCTCCATAGGTCAGCTAAGAAAAAACTCAACACTTTACAGACCAGCAGCACTGTAACCTGTTGACTCCCCTGTCCTTCTCCAAGGAGCTAGAATCTTCTTTCTCTTGAAGAGCAGGAAACTAGTCAACAGGCATTACTGGAAATCCCAGAAGAGCATGAGACGAAGAGCAGACATTACTGCACATCCCAGAGGAGCAGTGGACCACTGAATTGTGACAGTTAAGAGAAAGGGGGAGGGCTGCAGGGGGAACGGATTGAAATAAAGATCTCCCAGTACTGGGCTCTGTGGATTCCCACAGAATACTGTCAAGACAACCAGGTCTACTCTACTCCCTACTGAATCACTAGAACTGCAGTCTCCATGGCAATGACCTCGGACATGAACTCACTGACTCTTCTCTCAAATCCCTCTTTACAGTTTGATTGTAAATCTACTGAGATCAGATAGACATGTGGACATTTTTTTTTTAATATATTAAGCTTAAGAACAATCACATGATAACTTTTTGAAATGGCCAAGCACATCCAAAAACACACTTTTCTTAAAAAGTTTCTTTAAACTGACCTGACCTCAAGATGGGACGTTTCAGATAGAAGATTTCAGATGGACGGTCATGCGATTTTGGGTCCCCTTAAATTCTATTAGTTATGATGGGAACAAAGGTCACACAAACAAGAAACCAGGCAAGCCTAGATCAGCCAGCCCGCAATAGAAAGTGTCACCCACATGGAAGGCTGTGTCGTTAACAACTACACCACAGAGCTGTACATTTGACAGGTATCAGTATAGCCTCTTGTGCTAATTGGCCATTTGTGAATGATATTGTTACAGTTAAACTGACCAACGTTTCTTACTAAGTTTACCTCCACCACAAATAGTGTTTATGAACTGTATGGCATTTGCCACTGGACGTTCTAACAGCGTATTAGACAGTAATAGGCTTTACCAGTATATACTAATTTACTAGAATAGTCAAGAACTGAGCAATTGCTAGCAAGTCTGCCAAAGCTTGTTCATTTCATGGCATAAGAACATATTTTTTTCTTTCATGGAAGAACAAAATACTTTTTTCTTTCATTTGTGAATGACATTGATAAAATAACTATCAGTAAAGGTGACGATAACTAACTTTTTCATCAAGTGAAAAGACATGAGAATCATGGAATGTACCTTAAATAGTCGCAATAATGTACAACCGTAGTTTTATTGCGGCCCACAAATAAAAATATAAATGTCGTTGGTCTCGTTAGATTCGAACTTAGGTCTTCCACGTGAGAGGCATTGTCTTTAACCACTACGCCATTGCATTAAATGTTTCAGCAGTCTCTAGACACCACTGAGCATTGTGTTGAACTGACTAACATTTCTTATTAAATTTACCTGTATGGCTTTTGCCACTGGCCGTTTCAGCAGCTTATTAGCCAGTAATAGGCTTACTAGTATCTACTATCTTCCTAGAAATATTCATAAGAATTGAACAATTGCTTGCGAGACTGGAGATGAACTTTTCCTTGCCAGAAAGTCGCAATATAACCGTATACAGTTTTAGTTAAGGCTTACAATAACATAACGACTATATGATGCAGCCAGCAAATGTGTTTGTCTGTCCAGACCCAAAACGCATGCACGGATATGTACTTCGAAAATCCACCAGAAACAGTCGCAATATAACCCTAAACTGTTTTATTTCAGACTTACTATAATGTAGATACTGAAGGTATTAGCCAGCATAGTTTTCATCTATGTGGAATAATTCATAATGAGTACTTCACTTTGCCTGTGAGGAGATCCGAACACAGGACCCATAGTTTACAGGTCCGCTTCTCTAACCAATACACTATTTAACAATGGGCACCCCGTCAGTCGCTCACTTACTCGCTCAGTAAGAGACATTCACTCTTAGCCGGCTCCGCTTACGCAATCCGGCAAAAAAGGGAAAACACCTGGCAAACTGACATTATTAAATGAAAACTCAAAAGTAGCAAACAGTCTGCCCCACAATGCACTCTGTATATCAGGGAAAACAATGTGGTAACAGGGTGTATTTATATAACCTTTTACTTGTGAGAAAATGTCAATCAAAAATAAAGAACAATAATTATTCTATAAACACAAAGGCAGACATAAACTGTGAGTTGGAGCATCCGTCCATCGTGAGTGATGCGTTATCAGGCTTAGAAATCGGAGAAAAGTGTAGAGCCTGTCTTGAGCTCGGTACATCATGCCTGGATCTGTGTGACCTGCAATTTCAGTGAATCTGATTGGTCAATACATGCACAGACCTTGCTGCACTCCGAGCAGAAGGACGAGGAAACTGTTCACCAATCATCAAGGAAATTGACTCATTGAAAAATCATGAAGGAAACCGACTGATTGAAAAATCCTGAGGCAAACTTACACGTCCACAAATCAAGAGGAAGTTTGCGAAACAAACTTCACTTAGTCTCTCATATTTAAACAACATATTTTATTAATCAAAACTCATTGGCAAATGTCAGATAGCCATACATCAGTGGCAGTCTACTTAACTACTACCGATTCCAAGCACACTGAAATGATAATAGCGTTTTAATATACATTAAAATGTCTCTCAAACAACTGATTTGCTGTTTTTTTTTTTTGTTGGTATTTGTAATTAATTAAGAACATTTGTAGATTTTATTTTTCACTTTGACATCATGGACTTTTTCTGTGTTGATCAGTGGCAAAACCTCCCAATTCAGTGAACTCCACACATAAGTTTAACCATTCACAGGACAGCTATGCACAGCAATGTGCACCAAAAATGCCTTGACATTAGTTTCTGGTCCTCTGGGGTAACTCACTGCCATCACCTGATTGTGTATACAATACTACAACAATAACATCACTGTGCCGTTATGAATGGCAATCTCCTTAGACAACGAGCAAGGTACACAGTACCAATTCCACCACAAATGGAAACACAGAAACAAACAGGAGGCAGGGTTGGTGGGAGGATTTGGAACCGCATGCAAATACGACAGACACTACAGGTATGACATCTGATATAGTGATAGGACCGATCGAAGATCAGCTGATGCGTCGCTGGCCAATTACCAAGAGGGTTTCCTGGCTGAACCTGCTATGCTAATTTAAATCTAATTTAAATCGATTTTCGATTTTATGTAACACGTAACACAGTAATATGTGGAAAACTCCAAAGGGAGTGAATCATTTTGAATTCCAGTGTTGGTTTAAGGGGGTTGGGTCCAACCATGCAAATTACCCTGCATTAGATTGACCAAAGTAGATAAGTGCACCAAGTTTGCACATGAATGCAGATGTCATGTGCAACTGGTCAAGACCAGCAACTTGTAGGTTCTGAACAAGAACACAGACAAGATATGTCACAAGCCTAGAAAGGGAATGTGATGGACACACAGCTTCTACAATGAGTAAGTCCACTGATACAGGTGCATATCAGACAAGTTTCTGAAAAAAACATTTATTTACCACGGATCGACCAAGAGCCTTAAGACCAAACAGTCGAGCAGTCAACTAATCTAATTGGTTGTACAAGTAAGGAGCTGGCATATACTGTACTGCCACAATATAAGGTTCAGCTCATTTCTTGCGTTTGTTTTTAACTTTATATAACTTTTTCTTGCTTTAATATTGAATACTGACATTTGTATTAGATATTTGTGTTTGAAGTGCTATACACCTTCCAGGCATCCTCAAGTCCTCCACACATCAGGATGTTAGTTTGTCTCTCACTCACCTTGTGTGAGAGGACGGTCCTTCTGGAAACCTCCGCTATACTCCACCTGGTACTCCTTTACTTGGAAGCCAGGCACGCATCTGTCCTCCCCCTCCTCCAGGGCCCCAATCCGGACAACCTGTAAGACAACCAAGAAAAGAAGGACAAGACTTAGTCAACAAGTTCAACTTCAGGAAAAGGTATGTGTGTTCTCCTTGCACTTCTGTAATGACAACTAATGGCATTAGCAAATGACTGCATCATTCACTTTAGGAAACAAAAATCCAATTATAAAAAACCTCAACACAAAGGTACACAGGGTCAGAGAGATTTTGGTGTGGAATCCCATATAATAAGGGCTTGATGTTTTTTTTGTTGTGAAAAGCATTAAGAAAATGTCTTCATTCCAGGCCAAAAAGCTCTTGAGATCAGTGTGGTGCTCTCAGAAGATAGTCTTTAATGGTAATTGCAAGGCATCAGCAGTTTAAACAGCCAGTAAAACACTAAGTGTTTAGGCAGACAAGACCAGGTACTCAGGGGGTGGGGGGTATGGAGAGGACATTAGAGGACATGGTTGTGTTTGTATATCTAGCTGAGAGGCCACAAGAGAGACAGACAGGCTGGCTGGTAACAGAGAGCAGAGCAAACTGTGAGTTAGAGGTCAGCAACAGGCCAGAACCAGACTCCAAAAGTTAATGATAAAATATATTCTCAATATTACATACATCACTTTTGAAGAGGAAAGATAGAATGTCATCTACATTTCTTTTAATTTAGTTATATCTGTTTCTAAGTATTCGCATTAATAAAATAAGAGACATTATGCGATCATGTCTCAACTTAATTAAGACAAGAAATTATAGTAATTTTCAAAGACTTTCTCTGTTTGGGCTCAGATATACTAATTTTGCCGCATACAAACTATTTTTAATAATTATTCAAAATTATGTTCCAGCTCCCAACCACTCAGCCCCTAGCTAAATATAGTTACCTACACCTCGCTTTAAGGGGCATCAGAAAACATGCAGAAGCAGACGCCTAAAGAGGTCATGATATATTATACTTCCATACAGTCATATGATGTAATTCAAGTTATTATTCACATTGTTTTGTGTTGCAGCCATGACTACTAACACAGCCCAGATGTATTGTCTTTTTCCGATGACTGCAGAATAAAGCTCATGATACATAAACCATTATGCACCACGGAAGTTATCTGATTACATTAAATTCCATGCACAAAAAAAAATGTCAGAATGTCACTGTTATGTTCTGGCACCGCAGTCCCGCTGTAGAGGTGGGGTCCACCGCCCTCACCCCCACAGAGGACAGACACCTGTTTGTTATTATCGCCCCCAACTGTGCTACTAATCGCTGTCCCTATTTAAGTCTCTCCTAGCCTAGTGTTTCAGTTTTCTGGTTAGTTTCAGGTTTTACAAGTTCAAAGTTATTTAATTAAAAGTCCTTTGTTTTCCTTGCACCAGTGTCCTCCTTTATCCCTGCAGTGCTACAGTCACTCAGCATCACTACAGCCTCATCAGAGACATCTTTGTCCACAACTTCAGTCACTACAGGTTGACATCTTAAAATGTGTTTTTCTGCGTAATATACAACAGACACACCTGAAATTTTAATACCATCAACTAGGCTACATGCAGAGCTTATCTAATGCTATTTAATAGCACTGAATTACGTAATGTCACATGACTCAAGAGGGATCATGTTACTATATTTATATGAGGAGCTAAAAATCAAGATAACAACCCCTCCCAGACTCTGCCATTATGCTCCAGAAATTGCAGTTTTATCACACACATAAACGCACAGACACAATCACATCTTAAATCGCTTCTCTGGAGTCAAAATCTGTCAGGATACTACAGTTTATCTGTATGCAGCAGAAGTTCACAATGCATAACCTTTTTAAGCTTACATATCAATCTTTCAACTCAAAGTCATGGATACATTGACCATTTAGGCCCATTTTTTAAGATATTCTTAAGCGACCTCCAAAAAATACTGTGTTTTATCCAATGTTTAGTGTTCGACCTCTGAGTGATAAATCTGAAAAGGATGTCAGAAGTGAGCACACCATGCATCCGTAAAGAGAACTTGCAAATTGTTGCACTTAAGCAGTACTCTTTTGGGTAACATAATAAAATGAAAAACAACCTAAAGACAAATAATTACTTGGGTTTTAATAAAAGATTTGTCTGAAACAAAAAAAACATTAATAACCTGATAAACATACCAAAACAAAAGGTATGTTCATCAAAATAACGGCTCTGTCGTGAACGTTTAAAAACATATGCTGCCTACGTGGGAATATTCATCATAATCGGACTGTCCAAATGAGAGCCAATTCCCTTGACTCACATTTATTATCCCATGGCTGACATGTCATTCAAGTGAACAGCGGATCAAAGTCAAGTTTACTCCTTGCTCGAAATCGAACATTTTTGCCACAATTCCCTTTTTTGTCCATTCTCATGAAAGATTGGCTAATGTAAAGGCCACTCCCTTGGGGCATGGACACTCCCATATCAACCGTCATCCTCCAGAGTCATAATATACTTTGCAATAGGGTATTGCATGACTCAGGCTTTTTTACTTACTTCCCCCAAGTGATTCCTACCATGTTAGGTTCAATTATTGAAAACAAATAAAGCCTAATAGAAACTGTTTCAAGAATTGCATTCATAATTGTAAGAAATATTTCCTACTGCCAAATTCATATCAAACTCAGTAGTATGTATATTAGGACAAATATGACAAAACTGACAGAATTTAAAGTAATTTAAGCGTGGCTGGGGATAGAGAGATTTGGTTGCGTTGCATCTGGACACTCTCCAACCAGATCCAACACCTGTGTGTTCTCATGATTGTGTGTTCCCAAGATTTCTTTCTCATCATGTATCCTTTTCACAGACCTTTTAAGTAGAAAAGTAGACTGGAATTGTTGATAAAGTTTGATACCAGCCCACTTTAGTGTATCTAGAAGTTTACAACAGCAGAGTAATAGCCTAACTTTGAACTAGACAAAACAGTTTATTTATGTAAAATGCAGTGATGGTGCTGCATTCCTTTGAAAAAACAAATTGTTGCTTGTGAACATATTTTTTTGCAATGGACACTCCTGACAGTATCTTACATATTTACATAATATAAATGTTTAACTTGACTGTAACTTAGCAATTGTTACACTGTAGGGTTAGCAATCAGCTAGCTCATATTAGCTGCTAGTTAGTTTCCATCAACTGGCTTCTTTGTTTGTTTCGGTTAGCATTTTTGCTAGCTTGCTCAGCCATCTTCTATTTGAGTTATAATGAAGGTCATTTGCAATTGTCTCCCCCAGATTTTACTACACTAGGAGAAAAGTAATATATTTTGCACATAGGTACAAAATAGCAGGTCATGGTCTAATCAAGTCTTTAAAGGTTCAACTGATGAAATTAATGATATTAAAATATATTCATAAAAAACAAAAAAATTAAAATTACACACCTTGTTCAATGTATGAGGAGGTGCATAAAAGAGAAGAACATAAGCAGAAAAGAGAAACTCTCACATACTGCCTCTGCTTCGCAAGTGTTAAAAACATAATGTAACATTTCGGTCAAAAGACCTTCGTCAGGCAAAAGGAGACAGAGTCCCTGCCCCCTACAGGCTAACTGTAGTAAAATAATCTCAATGACACAACCTTCCAGAACTGACAATTTCAATAAAAGGTTTTCTTCCTCTTTACAAAGAAATAAAACACAAACTCTGGCCAAACTGCTTGTGTGCATCACACCTACTTGATGATGCAAATTGCCACTTCATATCCATTGCAAGTTAATATAAATTGATGATGCTAAACTATTATTATCTAGCCTCCCTCATTAATAATGATTACCTTACTGTAATCATATTAACAAATTGGATTATCTTATGAATAGTTTACATTACTTAGCATACGGTTCATGCAAACTGCTACCTACATGAATACATATCCTGTATCAACATTAAGTACAAATTGTGCGTTCCTCTAAAAAAACAACATTAGTTAATGTCCTGCAACAAACGACAGTACACAATGTCATTTAATGTAAATCATTAATAAAGCAATGTTTATCATTATTAATGGTTTGTTTGTTTTTGTTCAGAACTGATTCATGTTAATTACTGTATTTGTTAATGCTAATTCATGTACACTTATTGGAAAGTGTTACCAAGTGCTTGTTGCCAACAATAATGTATTACATTAATATGTTTTTTTAAGTCAGCATCCCACCTGTCGTCGACCACACAAAACCATCTTGTGAGTCGCAAACCCCCAATTTAAGGGCTGCAGGTCAAGAGTGGTAGACCATGACAGACCTGCAGCCTCTGCACTGAGTCAGTCCAATGATACAGGCCGTGAATCAGGCCCGTGTCTGAAGAAAGTATATCAGTTTTACTGCTCGACTATGAAAATCTTGGTTAACCTGGAGCCTATCATCCAAACGGACCATTTGATTAAACGGTGACAGCTCTAGAGCACGAATAGCCACGTGCTTTGCGTCACTCAGCAATATGGCAGGAAATGGCAGGTTGTTGTATGGAAATAGCAAATAAAAATAGGTGAGAATGCTGTTTGGATAACCTAAACTACCTGCATTTACATGTTTGTAAAGGAATGAGGCTGATTATCATGTCAGGTAGTGGAGACATGCTGATATCTGAGCGAGGATTACAAAGGTCGTCACTATGCTGTATAAGTATAGGACTGCACATAGAATGGAGGGGGCATTAAAAGCAGGGTAATAGCCCCAGGACTTGCAGAGCGCTTAGGCTGACGTTTGATTCTATCTTTAGTATTGACGGTTGGTAACCAGACGTCATTATATAAAACCTTATATCAGGTTTGGTCTGATATGTAATCTTGACTCGATAAGATGTTCCAAAATAATGAGGATGATTTTGTTCTAGCAAGGCCCCAGGTACAGAGGACATTATTTGTAATATCCCTGCTAGATACGGAGTGTAGGTGCACCAGGTAGCTTCTACTACAGAGGTTGGCAACCTGTGGCTCCTGACGTATGCGGCCCTATTACCAGCCACCTGGGGCTCGCAGTCTATTTATAGATTTCCACACAGAAAGCTATTATTTTTTCTTCCAATCAGAAAAAAGTATTAGGCAAAACGAAAACATCAGTTCGGAAAAAAATACCTCGGGAATGCAGTCTGACTCAAAACCAATAAATCTATTTCAAAAGGCACATTTTGGCCATTGAGCTAGAACCCTGACAGGCTTGAAGACCATGCGGAAACCCTGGACCTCAGGAGTAAGTCTGATTATTTGCCATGTCTGAGCACACGAAGGCAGAATCATGGGCAGCGCGTCTGTTCTGTTCACGGATGGAATATCTGGTGTGCGAGGACCTAAGTCAAACAGCTATTTGACTTAGGTCCCTTATCAACCGAGGTGAATGAAGCTGCAGGCAGCAGCCTAGATAAAAGCTGGAGTCATTAATTGCATTTTAGATATCTTTTTATGGTAATAATGAATATGCAGAAAAAACTAAAAGGTTATAGAAGTATAAAAAATAGTTATTACAATCAAACCTTCTGATTGCATTATAACAGTAATAATGTACTACTAAAAAGCTTATCATTCTATTTCCTGAGGGGCTTGATGTGAGCAACCTATTCAATGAATCATTGGAGAACAATATTTAATTTGTTGGGTATATTTGAATAACAAATACACCTGAACAGCGGGTCTGTAGAAGATTTCATGGCATTCAATTCTCCATTGAACTTCAACCAGTGTCTGATGTCTCCTACCCGCTGTCTATGACCCAAAAGGTCAAATTATCAGGAAAAGTTATCGGACTGCTATCTATGGTGGCAAATATCAGATAGTGCCGTTTTCGCAATATAAAGGTTGCTGATCTCTGGCTAGTACATAGAGCGCTGGACCAGTAACTTAAAGGCAGCTGGTTCAAATCCCAGAGCCGACATTTTGATTCATATTTAATTGTGCCCTTGAGCAAGGCTCTTGACCATAAGTGCGTCTGTATGTCACTCTGGGTAAGACCATCTGCTAATTGACTAAAATGTAAATGTATTCCCTGATGCTTTCATTCCGGTGTCAAAATGTTAATTCAATTCCATCTGGGGGCCTGTCAGAATGACTACAATCCTTGTTAGTCATGAACTCAATCACAGTTATGGCCCAGCCGGGCCTGACGAGAGCATAACGACACGCAGAGACTGTACCTTCACAGTAGATTGTCACCGTAGCTCCACCTCAGCAGGGGATCAACAATATCAACGCAATTTAAAGAGAAATAAGAAAGAGTGGACTAAGCATCTGGAACAGCTGGAGGGCAACAACATCTTCAGTAAGGAAACAGTCAGCGGTCACATCGACCTCATCGCACGGCCGCCTGAGCATTTGCCTGGCAGCAGCGCGGGGATTGCGTCATTGTACGTACAACCCGGCGAATGACAGGCAGGCCGGTCGTGTGGTCACAACACATCTGCCGGTAGCAGCGAGGAACTTGTGTTCAAAGTCTCCCGCTCCATCTGCAAAATCAGCATTCAAACCTGATAGTCATTGAGAACGTGCAGGGTCCTTTATGACAGAGTGGTCATGCTGACTTGTGTACGTGCGTGTGTCTCTAGGCAGGTGGGTGTGGGTGGATTCGCAAGTACTTTGGGCTCAGGGGGTGGGATAAATGAGTAGTCAGCAGGTGCACAGTGTGTATGTACATCAGAGCGGGAGGGCCAGTGCGAGGAGGACTGTATGCGGGGCCGTATGTTTTTGTGTCTGCGTGTGTCGTAAGAGAAAAGAAGCAGGAGTCATGGGTGTTCGGCAGGGCTTCCATCATCTAGGGTGTCATGCTGCTTGTGGGGCGCTTCTCATTCTGTCTGTAGAAACCACCTGCTGTCAGCCTTAGCCTAGTGGATAAACACACACACACACGCACACACACACGCACACACGCACGCACACACGCACACACACACGCACACACACACCTTGACCTACAGTAGTTTTCCTGATGGGGGAACGGAAACTCTACAGTTTATTTGTACTTTTTAATAAATGATTTCCAGTGTGTGGTTCATTTCCATAAAATCTCCAGTCACTTTCTCACCAAACGTAATCAGTGATTCTCTCAAAACGTATTTTTACCCTTGCATTCCGTTTTCATATAAATTGATCGCACTTCACAAGGCAAATCTCACATTCATTTGGATATTGAGTCTCTTCCCACAGTTAAGAATAAAAGGTTCACTTAGCGGACATTTAAAATGTCTCATAAACACCAACATGTTAAGCCTGCATAATATTAAATTAATTTAATTAATTAATTCCATGGGGCATAGCATTCAAAAGCAGTGTTAGGTACATCTGAATAGACCAGCGGTATATCTAGGACCATCCAAACTTGGAAAACTGCTGCTGCCCCCCCCCCCCCTCAAAGATTGCAGGTAAGATAATACACTTCTGCAGGACAGCCTTATTATACAAACATCAACCAAAGTCTGACCCTTCAACGAGCAAAAGTAAAGGTCCTGCTGGGGACTGTGGAGTCCTGTGAGGAATTAAAAATCAATGTGTGCAAAGACGTAAAAAAACTGCACGGCTGCAGAGTGTTGGGCCAGCCACGAGAAAACACAGGCTTGATCGTGTTCAGACCCTGGAATGGGGGACCACGCCACACGGGAAGCAGTGAATAAGCACTCCTCCATCTTGTCCAAGGATCCAATCGTAAAACCCCAAGGGAGTACGGGGAACACAGCAATGTGTATGGTGTCGTCTTTGGGATGAAACGTTGAATGGGGTCCGGACTACTTTTGGTCACTAAAGATCCCACTGCACTGAACAGTTTAAGCCTATGGCTGCCCTCCATATCCATCCTCTGCTCTTTATTGACGTTTCACATCGACACATCCAAATGAACTTGCTCAAAAATGTACAGTATGTGGTTTTGATTACTGTAGCCACTTGATGTTAAACAAGTGACTGCAGAATGCATTTAATTGGGGGTGATATCTGCCATGTAATTGAAGTTGTTCACTTGCTCCCAAGACGTTCACTTGTCCCCTCAAGCCAAATCAAAAAGGGGGCAGCTTTTGAAAACTGGACCAGCACTCAAAATGGCAATCAAAACTGCATCCTTATATAATTGGGATTCCCTCAAGGGAAAGAGGCAAGGGCTTAGGGTGCAAAATAATTGCGATTGGAGTGTGTCAAGGCCAAATGTCTAATCTGGCCCTTATGCCAACATGGCTACCTAATCACCTCTGCTTCCAATTGGCTCATTCATCTCCTCTACTCCCCTTAAACTATTTGCCAGTTCGTTGCTCTGAATAAAAATGTGTTCTAAGTTAACTGACCTTGTAAAATAAATATAAATAACTAATGTTGATAATTTCACATCTCAGTAATATTTGCAAAAGGAATCTGATACTGACAAGATATACTGTAGAGAACCAATGCATCCCAAAATTAAGTTGAAAGGGACTTTTTTTTACATTTGACTAATTCTGCAATGGCCAATACAATGTAGCCATAACACAACACTGTTTCCAAAAACATTGGGACGCTTTGTAAAATATGAATAAAAGCAGAATGCAATGATGTCCAAATCATTTAAATCCTGTATTCAATAGAAAATTGTAGAAAGACAACATTTTAAACTGAGAAATGTACTTGTTTCAAAAGATATGCCTACTTTGAATTTGATGCCACAAACATGTTTCAAAAAGCTGGGACAGTGGCAACAAAAGCATGAAAGAGGCAAAAAAGAGCATCCCAAAGAGGATGAGTTTCAGGAGTAAAGACGGAGGGGTTGAAGAGGTGAAGAGGAAAAATCACAGTATGAAATTCTTTTCGGGAATAGTAGATTCCATGACCTCCAGACTAAAGACTGTGTGTTATCAGCACACAGTTTAAACGCGAGCAACCGCAATGGTATGGGGGTGCATTAGTGCACATGGCATGGTGGACTTGCCCATCTGTGAAGGCACCATTAATGCTGAACAATATATTCAGGTTTTGGTACAACATATGCTGTCATTTAGATGATGTTTTTTTCAGGGAAGGCCTTGCTTATTTCAGCAAGACAATGCCAAACCGTATTCTCCATGCATTACAACAGCATGGATCCATAGTGAGAGTCAGGGTGCTAATCTGGCCTGCTTCCAGACCTGTCACCCATTGAAATGGCATTATGTGGCATTATGAAACAAAAGATACGACAAAGCAGACCCCTAACTGTTAAGTAGCTGAAATCCTATATCAAGCAAGAATGGGAAAAAAATTCACTTTCAAAACTACAGCATTTGGTCTCAGTTCACAAAAACACTAAAAAGTATTATTAAAAGAAGAGGCGATGCAACAAAGCAGTAAACATGTATCTGTAACAATTTTTTAGCTGGCATCAAATTCAAAATGAGAATGTATTTTTCGGAAAACAATACAATTTCTCAATTTCAACATTTGATCATTTTTCCTAATCAATCTGCTCACAATACACCATAAAGATAGATTTTTTTTTTTCAAGGTACTTACAAATGTATATAAACAATTGATCCAACATGGGACTATAATTAAGGAAATGTAATTAGGTACTGAATGTGTAGTACCAAATGTGTATTGAGTAATGTAATTTACAATACTGTATCATATTACATTCAAAGAGCAACTTCTGACCATGCATCACACCGTTTTTGATTAAAGTCGCATTGCCCTTTCAGATAGCAAACCAGAGTGGTAATTGGTCAGCGAAGTATCAGCTGACATTGTGGATTAGTCCTATCACAGTATCAGAGGTCATACTGTCTATTTTATTGTCAGGTTACCCAGTCTGATGTGCGCTGGTCTTACTAGCATATGATTTCACCACACCCATCCACCTGTTTGGTTCTGTTTCCTATTCATGGGGGTATTGGTAACCCGTACCTTGCTCATTGCCTATGGGGACTGCTATTTTCTATATTATGGAGCTGATGTCGTTGTTAGTAGTATTGTATACACCATCATGTGATGGCAGTTACCTCAGAGGAGCAGAATCTAATGTCAAGTCATATCAAAAAAGTTGTGTGCATGTCTCCAATAAATGGTTTAACCAAAATATGGAATTTTCGGTCCGAATTTGTTGGAAGAACTAAATAGAAAAGATGGTTTGGGTTGATAATTAAACCAATGTTTTCATTTGGTTTCACAGTAAACTTGTATTTTTAATCTGTGGTTGCAAGGCAAATTATGTCTACCAACAAAATTAAAGTTTTCAATTGTACAAGTCTGTGTTACAAGTCTGACCAATTGAGAGTATCATACTGAGTTTCAAAAAATCACCACATTCTTATGAACAATACAGTAATTGATTTGTTCACATTTCATTAACCATATCATCTTTTTTTCTATCTGTACGAAGACAGTATTGTTTGGTGGTGATTGGCTCAGCAGGACTTCTACACAGCAGAACACAACATCGCAGGATTAATGCCCCAGTCACATCTGCCTAACAAAGGACATTGGGTAAACAAACACAACATGGTGTCAATACAAAAAATATTATTTCCAAGCTACATCACTGAACGGGTCTGTCTTTTAAATACACGGCTAACCAAGTCAGAGAAGTAGGGTGACATGACAGCAGAGGTAGAACAGTACAGAGGGTTGGCATTGAGAGAGAGCATACAAATAGCATCATAATCTGTGAAAATAGTTACATAATGGCTGTAAACAGCAAATCATGAAGGGCATTTTTTGTTAGTTTGTCAGGGGGAGGGACAAGGTGGGTAGGAAAGCTTCAATACTTATTCATATCTGCCCTCATATACTAAAACTACTGCTGGCAATAAGAATAATTTATCATGTGATGCACCGTAACGATGAGAGACCAGAACACAACTGTTACAGGATTCGCAGGGACATTTGGGACAACACAACTCTATGAGTTGGCACAGATGCCATGCATACTGTATCCACTCATCACTAACATCACCAAGGAAAATCCAGCAGTATTTCTAAATGAATATTGTGTAGTTGGGAGGGAGTAGAGGTAGTTTCCAGGTTTCCGTTTTCCTGTCTGACACTGGGTTTTCAGAGCACCCACAGATACCAATGGGGGTTGAAATACTATATCACAGTATGCACTTCTTCTTTTTAACTGTGCCCTACTGTAAGACCTCCAGTAAACAGTAGATGTAATACTTGTTGCTGGGGGGTGACAACTCAACATGTAGGGTTAAGCCCCAAACTCACCCTAAATCTAATATATATATACATATATACAGGTCCTCATTTGACAATAAACTTAAATCTGATGGACTCAAGGTCCTCATTGGAGGCAGTACCTGCAGATAACGCTTACTACACCTGTATACACTGAGTTCATTACATCACCCTACTGTAAGTACTAGTATCCGAATGGGCAACTGCTACTGAAAGACGATATCCACTCTGTGGTCCAGACTAGTTCCTGTCTTACAGCAGATATTTATGAGAGCTCACATTACTCTCCAGAGCATCCATCCCTGGTCCTGGAGAACTGTAAAGCAAGAGAGCTGTAGAATGTAGAGGGAATGGCTCTCTATTTTAGCTTGATACAGAGCCACAGGGTATACAATTAATTAGTGGGACCACCCAGAGAAAGGACAGGTCCGTTTTGTCATATGGATTTTTTGCAGTGGAGAAGTAAACAACACCGCAACCTAGTAATGAACTCAAATAAAAATAGCTACAGTACTGTTCTTTAGTATGATGGGCTTGTATTATACAATTGAAGACTTACTTAAATGTTTAGTTTGACAAGGTCTCATGCACAATGACTTGTCCAAACTCCTTGGAGTAAGAGTTTCTAGACAATTAACTATGCAAAATGATAACAGCCAAGTCCAGGTTCTACATGTGTCCAAAATGAAATCAAAACGTTTAGCTGACAATCTGAACAGTATAATTTCAAGAGGACATGGCACACCTGAAAAGAAAACCTACAGTACACAAGAAAGCAGTAAAGTTTCGAGAACATGTTTCAGTGGAATAGCTCAGCATCTCTGACAGTCCGAGTCAAAAACTGAGATCAATTTACCTAACGCAGCCCGATAAAAAGGCGTATTGACCAACCAGTCAGTTCTGGGGTTGCCAGAGTAAGGCCAGTCCAAGACATGAGTGAAAAGGGTCAGAGAGAGCCACAGTCACCCAGCATGACCTGGGCTGTCCCTGAGCAACCATTTCAAGCTGCTTGTGGAGTTGGAATCTTCTCTCTAGTCCCAGGAATCAATGGTGGGCAGATTGGACGCTGGCACAACTAATGATTCCCAATTCCCAATGTGATTGCAAAGCAGACTACCAAGGAGATGGTCTTCAGCTCCGATTTGTGGTTGTTGTCCTACTTCCACCATCATCGCCGGGAGACCATCAACAGCAGCTCTATTGATTGGGATGTGCCAGTTCTCAGGGCTAAGACTGTTTCCCTGGTCAATTTGTTTTTTTTCTGGATAAAAACCCAGAGCTCCACACTGTAATTGTGAATGCCATTATTGTTTTAAATCATGTCCTCACTGAACACATAGGCCTCCTTTTATAGTCCTTTAAATTTTTATAACTTGGTTAACTGTATCTGAATGAGAAGAGTTTGCTTTCCAACAGAGATTTCGACGAGCCACATGGATGTTGAAAAGTTTACTCATTCAACTCAAAATGTTGAAAAAGAAGAACAATTCTATGTAATGTGGAAGTTACTGTTTGGAAATTGAACAGTACTCAGTAAGCTTTTCGTCACCAAACATGTTGACATTGTTTTGCAATGAAGGTCTACAATTTGAAGTTCTTTCTTCCTAAACAGCAGTAATGATTGCTAGAGGAGGATGTTGCCCTCTGTTACCAGTATGAACAGACATACAATAAATCCAATCAAAAAAGCAGGGTAATTTAGTGCTGTGGTTTAGAAGCTTCTGGCTGAAGCCAGGTGGCGGTTCCAATATATCAGAAATGTATGACTTTGAGCTATGATGCTACTGTAGATATGTGAGTTGCTGTGAAGTGTCACTCCAACCCACAGCTAGAAACTATTTATACTACTAATTATCAGGTGAAAGATTATTATTCAAGGAATGACTTATTCGTAATTTCATCATATCCTCTGGGATTGCGTCACAAGATATACTGTAAATATTTACCTAGAGTATAATAAAATAATTCTCCCCTGTATTTCATTTCATAGGTCATGTCAAATCATACTCAGCAGACAAAAAGAAAATAAACTATTAAGAATAAACTATGTATTAAACATTAGCATGTGATGCAGAGGGAAACAGCTGGAAACCTTTTGCAAAACAAGAAAGAAAAATATAATGCAAAGATCTTACATCTAGATGGTAATGCTGTTATACACCCCATAGAAATTTACTCAGTCTTCAAAGCTTTTAATTATAACTTAAATCAATCAGAAAAAAAGGTCTAAGGAGATAGAGGTTTTCTTAAATATAATACTTTGCCTTTATTATCACAAGATAAAAAAAATCACAAAAAAGGAATATTAAATTATGAATTTCTTTAGGCTAGTAAATGCTTACATAAGGAAAAAACACAAGGTCTGGGTGGATTTCTTAGGGATTTCAATACCCATTTTGCTGAAAAGTAAAGGACCCATACTGTCTTAATAATAAAATGATCACATTACTAAGGAAAAAAGATACATATCTTTTGCTATAAGTCTCATATCGCCATTCATATATATTACATGTATAAAAATATTACAAAGGCTCATTGTACAAAACAGAGAATTCATAAATTAAACTCAAATAGGGGTTATCCATGGTCACTTACCATTTACGTAGACTTATAAATGATAATTTGATCATTCATTCATCACTCTAATGATCTTACTATCACTGACATAGTGGTGAAAAAGTTTTCAGTAGGTTAGAATAGGATTATCCTTTATCGATCCAACAGACATTTTAATTTGGTTTGATTTTATGTTTAAGGGTCAATAAACAATACAATATCCTATAACCTTGGATAACTGCAATGAGTGGAGCTGTAGTCCTTGGGCATCTGATGCCAACTGACATCACCCATATTAAAACTGGTGCTAAGCTGCCAGGTATTAAATTATAAGTACACCTTATTTTGATCAATGTATGAAATTCTGAATCCCCTAGCATCTTTATGAGTGCTTAATACATTCAGCTCTATTTCATGATACAAACTAATGTGGGGGGACAGACAACACTAAGTGTTAATTTGACCCTAGACCACAAACAAGGATTTTCCCAAAATAGCATCATGACCATTGGATGTACGTCAAGGGTATAAATCTCTGGTAAAGTTAATGGTACTTAAAAAAATCCCTGATATACCTGCCGTGCTTTCAGAAAGTAACCAGACCCTTTCATATTGTTATGTTAGAGACCTAATTGATTCCAGATGTTTTGCTTCCCATCCACACATAATATAGCAAAAGCATATTTTTGGGAAATGTTTGACAATTAAAAACTGAAAAACGTCATGTTCATAAGTATGCAGACACTTGCTACAACACTCCAAATTTAGCTCATACATCCTGCGTCCTTTGATCATCAATGGGACGTCTCTAGAACTTAAGTCCCCCTTGCAATCTCAGTTAATTGGGCACTATTTAAAAAGGCACACACATGAATATATGAGGTTCCACACTTCACAATACAGAGCAAAAACCAAAAGTCATTAAGTCCACAGAACCCTCCATAGACCCCAGAGATATGTGTTGAGGAATGAATCAGGGGAAGGTTAAAACATTGCTAAAGCATTATAGGTTTTCATAAGCACCAATGGCTGCATTATTGTGAAAAAGAAGACATTTGGAACCATCAAGACTCTTCCTAGAGATGTCCATCTGGCTAAACTTGCTGGCCAACATGAGCCTTGGTCAAGCAGGTTACAAATAATACAATGGCCTGTGCTTCATAGTTTCTCTACAGAGATGGGAGAACCAGAGAAGGACGACTATCTTTTTAGTACTCCATCTAGCTGATTGAACATCTGTGGGGGGACCTCAAGATCTCAGCTCATTAAACACACTCCAATCTGTACATAAAAATTTGAGAAAAAGCTTAAACACAGAAATCCAGAAAAAAACACTTTTCAAAGCCCTTGCAAGATCATTTCTGGGCCAAAGTCTCCTAAAGTGCAATATCTTCATGAAACAAGGATATTTACAGTACATTGTTTTGTTCATGCTTGGTGTTTTTTAAGTATTTGCTGGATTCTAAAATGCTACTGCTAGCAAAGACGTCAGATTCCTACATCAGTCAAATTCAGGCTTTTTGTCTCATTTGTGACGTATTGGTTGAAGCATGCATGTCACAGAAATGTAAGACAATTCAGCAAAAGTTAAGCCTTAGTTGTCCATTGCTGTGACATGTACCATCCACTCAGGTTCCATCAGGTCAAACCCCTCTTTCCCAAAGTACTTAGGACATGATATTGTCGGCAACAAGCAGATCAGACACAACTTGTGGGACGTTGCAAGTCCTTGTATCATCAAGTGTTCAGCAGTCCTTTTACAATCCACATGTGAGGCCAGACAAAGGAAATCGAGGTCGTAATAAGCTATCATCACCTGTAATCACAGCAATGGACAACTATGGCTAATATACCTCTAAGGCTAAGTACAGACTATTGACCAGCTACCAGACAACAGATTTTAACTCTGTCATGAACAGGCTTTCCAAGGACAACAAGCTTATTTTCAAACGGTATGTTACTCAATGGGACAGAATACAGAAATGACAATTTCTCCAACAAATATTCATGGTATGGGGGGTATTCATGTTTAGAATATGACAGTGTGAGTTTTAATAAAAATAATCCCAATTAGCATTCTTCCCTCAGTTATTGTTCTAAGCGGCCAGCTTCATGGGCTCTATTGTATGTACAGGATGTGATCTATTTCCGAGGGGAGACTTGTTTGACACTGTCATTTTAGAGCCACCTGAAGGCCCTGCAATGGGTGGTGAAAACTGACCAGCACATCACAGGTACCTAGCTCCAAGCAATTGCTAACCTCCAATGTGTCTGTGCAGGGCACACAGCATCACCAGGGACCCTTCACATCCAGGCCACAAACTGTTTGCCCTCCTACCATCAGACAGGCAGTACAGGTCCCTCTGTTCTCACACCAGCAGGCTCAGGAACAGTTTCTTTCCATCTACTGTAACCCTGCTGAACTCTGTAACCCATCACTAACCATACCCACCCTTTGTACTACTGGACTCTGTCAATGTCTTACATAGTCTGATAAGGAGGTTTTCAGTTGTCTACAGGTAGGTGTCATTGCTATTCCTGTATTTCATTTGCACATGCTGACTTGCACCTTAAACTTGTCTTTATTGCACAATTTGAAATGCTGCTGTACTTGCATTTTCAATTGTTACATACACATGTCTACCTCAGGAACCTCACTGCTGTTATCCATGCTGTTGTACATGCTACTACATTTCAGTTGTACATGCTACTCTACTCCTTCATTCCGCCTCGACTGTAAATTCAGATGCCACTGAGAATGGCCACTTGTACCCGGAGAACTATTTATCCCACTTGTACATACAGGAACAGAAGGGTAAAAATTAAGTGAACGCTTTTGTTTTCCGGAACTTTACTTATACTTAATAGTTGTACATTTTCTGCCCTCCTCTATTTGCTTCCATTGCATATTTAATATTGCCATATGTAATTCATTTGCATTGACTACACATCTATACATTCCAGTTGTACATACATATACTTAATATTCGTAAATGTTATGCCCTCCTCTACTAGCACTTCTGGTTAGACACAAACTGAATTGCGTTGTATTGTACTCATCAATGACAATAAAGTTGAATCTAATCTAATAATATGAATTCACCTGGCTGTCCTCTTTCGATTGATGTACACCATGCATTTGACTAACGTCACGATATTGACAAACATTGACAGGGCACCTCACCTCCACCACAAAAACTGCCAGAAATTACGCATTCCGGTAATGCATTTACCGTAATGGCTTACATCGCCTGGTTCACAAAGAATGCAGTAAATAGACAATAGTGCATCTACTGCACACAACAGAATCAGGCAACACATAATGACATGAACGAAGTGAATCACACTCATGCGACTATAGACTCCTATATGCTTAGATTTTGTATATTTCCACGTGGATCCACGTTACTTGGCAGAGCCTGCTGTAAATACAAGCTCGGGAGGAAATCAATAAGGCAATCAGGAAAGCAGAAAGGAGACAGAGGAAGACAGCGGCTGATCTCTTGCCTAACTCCTGACTGGCTACAGTATGTGGGCTGTCTGGTGTGTGTGACCGAACATCGATCACATGAGCAGTCACGCAGGCCGGAGGTCACATACAGTGAGTGGGTGTCAATACAGTTTGTACATGGCGGTGTGGTCAGTGTATCTCTTTCTGTATGTCCACTGGTGTTCAGGTGTACAGCACGAGTCCAGCCAGCCACAAGCAAAAATGAATCACACTCCCTTCTACCGCCCTTCAGGCCTGGCCAAACTGGATGGATATAATGTAATGGGCATTTTAATGTTGTTTTCTTAAGCCAGTGTTTCAAGTATATCCAGAACAGGATGGACCTCCCTTTGCCTCTAGAACATCTTCTGGGCGTGAATTCCGACAGGTGTCAGAAACAATCCACAGGAGTGTTGGTCCTTGCTGATGCAATGGCGTCATGTAGTTACTGCAGATTGAATGGTGGTACATTCTTGCCGTGAACAGCCTTCTCCATCTCAACCCAAAGATGCGCTATTTTGCGGAGGTCCGGAGACTGTGCAGGCCACTCAAGTTAACTTAACAGGTATTTGTCAGGCCACGCAATGTTTTATCTCTCCACAATTGCCAGGTGACTGAACGCCAACAGGAGTTGCTTCCTGTTTCTGTCAAATAGGGGCCTGCCTGTTAGGCTGCCAGTTTCTTGCAATTGTTTCGACCTTGTCATGTCCTGGCTATGCCCCTAGCCATCTTTGCACTGGCTGGGGCCATAGTCAGGACATGGCCAAAAGAGGTGACTCTGGCCACCTCTATGGGCTTTGGTTTCCCCAATTGGAGGCAGGTGTTTATTATTGCCTCCAATTGGGGAACCTATTTATGTTCAATGTTTCCACACGGTCGTGTGGTTCATTTTGGT
>JACXGJ010003046.1:0-57984 GCA_016801105.1 Esox niger
ATGAGATAAGGAGTATAACAAATGCAGGTTTTTCTTTACAGGTGTACTGCATGATAGTATTCAGCTATTAACATCCTGTCATGTACTGTGGCAAGTATAGAATTGCTGAGCAGGCCAGGTTGACATTGATTTGGGGCCATGATGGCAAGAGGGGAAGATCTAAGTGCCTTTGAAAGAGGGTTTATTGCAGCCAATAATGTAATAACTACTGTTAATGTAATAACTGCCAATTATATAATGTTTTCCATTCTTAATGTAATAAAAGTCAATAATGCAATAACAAGCAAGCAAGCAGGTTTATTTATATAGTACAATTCATACATAGACGCAATTCCATGTGCTTTACAGTGAAAATAAAAATACTAAATGCAATGGAATTAAAACAGATTTTGTAACAATTACACAGAGGTTATTCCTCTGATAGCCAGAACTTGCATTATGATTGGTAAAAGATTTATACAGTCCCCTCAAAGTATTGGAACGACAAGACACTCCTTTGTTTTTGTTGGTCACTGAAGACATTTGGGTTTAGGATCAAGAGATATGATGTTTTGATATGTATGAGATAAGAGTTCAGAATTTCAGCTTTAATTTCCTGGTGTTCACATCTAGATGTGTTAAACCCCCACCTCAGGACATACCACCCTTTATTTGAACCAACCCATTTTTCTCATCGCTGCTTTTTGCAGATGATGTGGTCCTGATGGCATCATCGGTCTGTGACCTCCAGCACTCGTTTGCAGCCGAGTGCGAAGCAGTTGGGATGAGGATTAGCACCTCTAAATCTGAGGCCATGGTTCTCAGCAGGAAACCGATGGAGTGCCTCCTCCGGGTAGGGAATGAGGTTTTATCCCAAATAAAGGAGTTCAAGTATCTCAGGGTTTTGTTCACGAGTGAGGGGAAAAATGGAGCTCGAGATTGGCCGGAGAATCGGAGCAGGGGGAGCGGTATTGCATTCGCTTTACCGCACCTTTGTGACGCAAAGAGGGCTGAGCCGGAAGGCAAGGCTCTCTATATACTGGACAATTTTCGTTCCTACCCTCACTTATGGTCATGAAGGCTGGGTCATGACTGAAAGAACTAAATCGCGAGTACAAGCAACTGAAATGTGTTCTCAGAAGGGTGGCTGGTGTCTCCCTTAGAGAGAGGGTGAGAAGCTCAGTCATCTGTGAGGAATCTTATGGACGGAGTAGAGCCGCTGCTCCTTTGCATTGAAAGGAGCCAGTTGAGGTGGTTCGGGCATCTGGTAAAGATGCCCCCAGGACGTCTCCCAAGGGAGGTGTTCCAGGCACATCCAGCTGGGAGGAGACCTCGGTGTAGGCACAGGACTAGGTGGAGAGATTATTTTTCGACACTGGCCTGGTAACGCCTCGGGATCCCCCTGTCAGAGCTGGCAAATGTGGCTCGGGTAAGGGAAGTTTTGGGTCCCCTGCTGGAGCTGCTGCCCCCGCGATCCGACAGTGGATAAGTGGATGAAGATGACATGACTATTTTCAAGTTTGCAAAAGTATTGGAACATGTGACTGACAGATGTTTCTTGTTGCCCAGGTGTTGCACTTCAGGTTGATTGTTCAAACATTAAATGGCTCTGCATTGCTAGTCTACATTTCCATCCTTGGTTTAAATCTATAAAGACTGCATTTCTTGTTTAAGGGGATAAACCAACATGAAGACGAGAGCTATGGGAGCATTGTGCATTGCAAGCACAACAATTTGGAATATCCTGAAAAAGAAACTATTAGTGTACTGAGCAACAGAGGTCAAACAGGTTGGCTACGGAAAACAGTAGTTGATGAGAGATCGTGAGAGCTGTGAAGAAAACCACACCATCAGTAAGTGACATCACCAACGACCTCCACAGTGCAGGGGTGAATGTATCACAATCCACTGTTCGAAGAAGACTCAGAGAGCAGAAATAGAGGCCACACCACAAGATGCAAACCACTGATCAGCAGTAAGAATCTGAAGCCCAGATTGAAATTTGCCAAGATGTACAGAGATGAGCCGCAAACGTTCTGGAACGCAATCTTATGGACGGATGAGACCAAGATTAATCTCTACCAAAATGAAGGAAAGGCTCAAGTGTGGAAAAGAAAGGAACTGCTTATGATCCGAAGCATACAAGCTCAGATGTGAAGCATGGTCATGGCTTAGGCGGGCATGACGGCTTCTGGAGAAGGCTCATTAATATTTATTGATGATATAACTGTTGATGGTAGCAGCAGAATTAATTCAGAAGTGTACTGAAACATTTTGTCTGCCAATTAACGGAGAATGTATTGAAACTAATCGGGAGGACGTTTATCAAGCAGCAGGACAATGACCCAAAGCACACTGCCAACAAAACAAAGGACTTCATCAGAGGAAAAACGTGGAAGGTTTTAGACTGGCCAAGTCAATCACCTGACCTTAGCCCAATAGAGCATGCTTTTCACCTCCTTAAGAGGATACTGAACGGAGAAATATCCCGAAACAAACAAACAGAAAGAAGCTGCGGTAAAAGCCTGGAATAGCATTATAACTGAAGAATGCAACAGTTTGGTGATGTCAATGGCTCTTAGGCTTGAGGCAGTTATTGCAAGCAAGGGTTATGCCACCAAATATTACATGTTATTTACTTTAAAAGTATTTGTTCCATTGCTTTTTCTAAAATGCTGTGGTCTAATACAAACGGTGATATGTCCTAAGTTGTTTACCACATCTAGATGTGAATACTAGGAAATTAAAGCTGAAATTCTAAACTCTTGTCTCATACTCATCTTTTGATCTTACCCAAATGTCTTCAGTGACGATCAAAAACAAAGGAATCTGCCTTGCCGTTCCAATTCTTTTGGAGGGGACTGTATTTGAAATAAGCAACAGTAAGGGTAAGTGTTGTGGAATGGAAGTCTGACACAACATTTACCCAGGTTTTAAATAAAACTTATAAAAGTGATAGAAGTATAGATCACATTATCGGCTCCAATTATTGCAATTTTAATTGTATTTCATTAACCCAGCCAGTAATGTAATAGCAAGCCAATAATGTAAGAATGTATTACATTATGGGCAAAAATGTATTACTTTTTGGTTCAGAAATATTATTACATTATTGGTGCTAAACAATTAGTGGACACTATCGATCCTGTGGATTAAGAATGTAATTGACATGTTCAGCTTCTGATAATCTTTCAGTAAATGTGAGCAAGGACTTCAGCAAGCATGGAGCATAACTTTTCTTTGTGATGGAGTGCATTATAACGTTATTTAAACATTATAATGTTAGTTAAATTAAGTACATTTGTACACTCCAGGCATACATTATTTGAATGTTACACATCTTAAATACAAATGAATGAAAAATATCAGACAAGTAGAAATTCAAAGCTTTTTGTTTCCAACTTCAACTGGGAGAGGCAAGGAATAATCTATTCATTATTGCATGAAGTGTAAATGCTTCTGAACTGTTCTCGGTGTAGAGAGGATACCTGATAACAATGTTGTCCCATTTTTCTGTGTGTTAATGTCTGTCATTGTATAACTGCCACACTTCACCCATCGGTGAGAGAGACAAAATGTATATCGGTTTGATCTCATAGGCTAAGTATCATAGGTTAGTACTCTATTTTCAACTATACTGAGAGTGACAAATCAATGATGATGATTTTGTGCCCCAACTGGAATTTGACCTTTGCTCTTACTTGTTCAAGTTTCAGATTTTCCCTTGGAACACACAGCCTCACACATGCTAGAGCAGGTTTCACTATACATATCTGAGGGAACTAATTAGGTTACCTGTTTTAAGTTGGTGCGCATTGCATCGCTTGCTTTAAATAGGCTGGCTGTCTGCCTGTTCATATTGAAGTGAATGTTCTTTCCAGCTGGTTTGGTGTAACGTAAACACATCAGTATCATGTGCAAAGGTCTAGCAGACAACACCCTGATTTCTTTTGAGGAAATGTTGTCTTGTTGCCCATTCCTTATCAGGAGCTAAAACATAAAAGCAAGTTGGCATGAGACGTACTGCCGTTCATTTTGACATCTCTGAAAGTTAGAATGGACCAAAGGCTAAGGCCTACATGAAAATGCATGAGTGCATAAGGCTAGTTGCTACTACCCATTGCCACTTTTCAAGTCTACATTTTAACAGTTGATAAAGTCACACAGAGAGGTATTATGGTCTTCTTTTCCCTGCTGACTGAGAAGCATGCAAATTAATTATTTAAAAACCATACAACCGTCTCTCACAGTTGAAGTGTACCTATGATAAAAATTACAGACCTCTACCTGCTTTGTAAGTAGGAAAACCTGCAAAATCAGCAGTGTATCAAATACTTGTTCTCCCCACTGTAAGTTATCTTGTCTGTAAGCATTTTTTAAATATATTTTTAACTCCAAATTAAACAATTGAAACGTGAATTGAGCTTTACCACCACTTTGCTGCAAATCAATAACGCTCTTTGTTTCTAGATGCCATCCCCAGTGCTGACCAGGTCCGCATTACCCCCTCTCTCAGGAGTCAGAAGGGCTCTGTATGGTCTAAAAATATGGTCAACTTTGACAACTGGGAGGCTGAGGTAACATTCCGTGTGTCTGGCCGTGGACGGATGGGAGCTGATGGTCTGGTAAGAGTAAAGTTCCTACGTCTCACAGTACAATCTAGCTAGCCTAGCTTTCTTGCCAAATTTTGGAATGGGGTCTTTAGAAACTGAAAGATATTTTGGCATATTCACTACTGGTGAAAAGTTTGAGAACACCCCAAAGAAGGACAATCAAGATATTGTGGAGTTGAGAAAGCATGAATGCTTATTTGTACTGGTGTTAAAGATACCAGAAGTTGCTGAATTCCTAGCAAGGAATATACTGCCTTTTTTAGAAGACAAAAAATACCCTCTTCAAAAATATTATTTTTGAAACACCACTGTTGATCATGTCCATGTGGTGTTCTGTGCCTCACAATATCAATTACAAACCCACATAGAAAACAGCTCATTAACATTTTGTAGAACACGATCATTAACACCAGTACAAAGAAGCATTCATGCGTTTCTCAACTCCACAAAATCTTGATTGTCCTTCTTTGCCCCCCCCCCCCCTTAAAACTAAGCTTTAGGTCAGTGAGAGACCAATATGAATTTGCCCCCCTACTTAATGAAAGGGGGGCAAAAGCTCATACAACTAGTGGAGAGCTTGAAGTATTGGCCTTGAACTGTACAGTCAGCTGATTCTACTGCAATATTCGAATTTGCTTGTTGAAGTTACATTTAACATTGCCATCAATATACAGACATTACAAAGCAAAAACACTTTATTACCTGATTACCCACTGAACCCACTATTTTCTGACATAATCGGCCAAAATTCCATGGCACTTAAAGATAGACTTGGGAGAATTTGAATGAACATTCACATTAAATTCAAGATTTCCATGACCATTTTACCATTTAATTAGGCTATTATTAAAACATAATACAAACCATATAGGCCGCTTAACAATTCAATATGGGTATCACACGTTACCCACAGTAAATAAAGGGTATATTCCGTCACTTGGGTGATTTATGACCCAGTTGAGCGTGGCTTCCAGATTAATTTGACAGGTGAGCAAGACTTCCGGTCTGGTAGGTGGTACTTCCGATTTGCTGGGTGCGACTTCCTGTATGACGTGTTAGGGTGGAACTTCCGGAATGACGTATGCATGTTCGGTGAATTGTAATTTATAATTGAATTGTTGTGTTCATGTTTGATGTTTTAGAACGATTGTTAAAAATCCCAGACAAGTATTATAACGGTGAGTTGTTTGGTGCTGAAAATATTGGTTTTAGGGATCCAGAATGTTAAATTCTCAGGCAATTAAAATGTGTTATTTCTGAGGCAAGATCTTTGATGTTCAACATATGGGCGCCAAGGTTCAGCAATGCAAAACGCCCCGGCATTTTATGTTCCGATAAGTTCTGCAACAGATGTCTTACCGCCAGTGGGTGTTAACCTTTGATGTTTTATGTGGCGATTGGGGATTGATGTGGTCTGTGTATCATTCAGTCTTGCCTGAGTGCATTTATGTACACATTACCAACCGTGGCAGCGATCAACGTTTTGGGTGAAACACTGTTAAAAACTGCTAAAAGTTTAACCGCTGCTCAGCAAGTCGTCAAGAGATTACAAATGGACAGCAGAGATGAAATCAACATGGCAGCACCAAAGAAACTGATGCAGAGTTTATCCCACATTCATCAACTACACCTGGATAAGTTCGAAGACGGGCGGATCATGGATACATTTTCAACCTTGAGATAGCAGAGGTTGCATATTATGAATTACTGAAGGCCAAGCGTTTAAGGCCTGTGTGACTGATCAAATGGTCTTTAGTGCTAGTTTATGGACCACCATTCGAAAAGGCCTTCATTTGGACCCAAAACTAGGCACACAATACAATAGATGTACTGTTTAAAGTAATTGAGGGAATGATACAGTATGACTCATTTAGATAGGAGCTATTTCCGGAAAATGTCAGCAAGTTAATGTGACTGCCACTGCGTTCTGTTCGACTGGTGTACAACCCTGAAGCCCAGCCTTAAGCTAACACAGTCCTCAACACGGCATAAAAACAGACAGACCGCCTGTGACTATCAAGCAGTAGGCAGACTTTACAAAACATGTCTCAAGAATACAACCAATCAGAGTTTGAATGCCTTGGATGACAACGCGGAACCCTTTTATTCCACCAGTATACCCAACAAGAAACTACTATTGGCTTGGCGTTCAGCTACTCATACCTTTCAAATGCTGACAAGAGTTATTACAAAATGGATGAACGCCTTGCACCACATGCAACAAAGATCAAAGCAACAAGTTTTAAACATCATCAAAGCAACGTTCCAGGATCAACAATGATCCTGGAACACATTGTTGCGGCCATTCTCCACAAAGCATGGATCAGATGTGAAATGGACCATCCGAGCCCCAGAAGACATTCTTGTCTCGACCCGTCTGATTATTTTTTTAGATCATAAGGGTAGGTTTAACACCGCGACTGAAATGTGTTGGTCACGGCTTTGAATGCATCGGGTTTTCAACCAACGCTGACCAAAGTTCACGTTGCAGCCAAGAACTTTCTGCATGAGCTCAAGTCGGAGCCAAACATCACACAAGCTGAGTGAGAATAGGGATACATGGATGCATTTAATGAGGAAGCTGAATGTGATGCAGTAGTGTCTTGCTGCGACGGAAGCAAAGAGACTGCTGGATGGGTAACTTCAGTTGTCGTGTTAACATGTATCTGAAGAAATTCTGTGTGGCTTTAATGATTAAACTGTTGATGCACAAATCTATCAAGAGTGGATTTGCTGGTTGTAGACATTTTAATAAACAAGACCATGTCAGTATAAGGCATTTTAATAATCTGAACAAGCATATGGAAACAGTCAGGAACACATCTGATGACTGGCTGCAATTTTTGTCCAACGGTGTTGAATCAAGTGCTCTAAACAACATCTTGTATAAACTTCTAACATTTTTTAAATGCTTACAACGAATATTTTTAAATTGAGCACCTGTTATGTGTGTTTTCGTATGTAACGTTTGTGTGATCCAAATGTTGAGTAATGAAGCTGTGGATGTAGATTGTATTTAAAAAAAAATATATATATATATGATTTTCAAATCAGCAAACTTTTCTTATATTCTTGGATGACGTGTAATTCCAAAGACCAAATAGAACAATGTTAAACATGCAATATTTTTCATTATTTACCCAATGCTCTACGATGTCTGAACAGGTTATGAAAAGTTTTTACTACGACCCATCAATCCCTGGTGCTTGTGGGTAGAGAGGGTTTGAAAAGCGCGTATTTGGAGAATACCGGGGAGATTCTCAAAAATGGCGAGACAAATGACTGGCTACTCGCCCAGGATACATAAACGCTAAACAGGCCTGTAGCTATACATTTTCAAAGAAATATAATCATTGCTCAAGATATAAATGCACAATTTCAGCTGGATTTGGTTGAAATGAGTGCTTATAGTTTGGAAAATGATAACATTAAATATGTTGTATGGTACAACAATGATGAGAAATTATAATCAAAGTTACCAGTTCCATGTTAGAGATACTGTGAGACTGTCAAAGTTGAGAAGGGTGTTTACAAAGGTCTGTGAAAAAGGGTAAGCAGATTCATATTTTACAATAACAGAATGCATTCTGCGGGTACCTCCTGTAAATAGAATAAATTATTATGATGGTGATGTGATAGTTTGGGACTTTTATGAACAGGAATTACTGAAATTAATCGTGGCTAAGGATAAAACTTTTAAAGTGGAAACAGTTCAGGATGAGAAAGTACAGAAAGAGAAGAAAATTGATTGGTTGGCCTGAGAAATTTTCATTGTATAGAACTATATCATGTTTGTCTGCTTTATTATTAAAAAATAAAACCAATCGTATACCCACATTAATGTTTACATAGTATTTTTAATACAGCAATTAATAAATTATTCAAAAACCTACACTTTGATAATGAATCACAATTGAATAAATAAAAAAAAATTTAAACAAGGTCTGTCAAAGTTAACGCGTTAATGCATGCAATTTAATTTGGAATACTTAACACCGTTAACTTCACCATATTTATAATTTTGGCTTTGTACGCCACCACAATGGATTTGAAATGGAACAACCAAGGTGGAATTGAAGTGCACACTTTCAGTGTTAATTCAAGGTGTTGCACAAAGATATTGTAGGAAATGTTTAGGAATGCTGGGTTTCCTCCTTCGTGATGCTTTGCCAGGCCTTTACTGCAGCTGTCCTCAGTTGTTGTTTGTTTTTGGGTCTTTCTGCCTTTAAGTTTTGTCTTCAGCTAATGAAATGCATGCTCGATTGGGTTGAGATCAGGTGATTGACTCGGCCATTGCAGAATATTCCACTTCTTTGCCTTAAAAACATAGTAGGTTTGGGTCATTGTACATCTGTAAAGTCAAGTGCCGTTCAGTCCATTTTGCTGAATTTGAGCAGACAGTATATCCCGAAAAAATTCTGAATTCATCCGGCTGCTTCTGACTTCTGTCTCATCTTCAATAAACACTAGTGACCTAGTGCCATTGGAAGCCATGCATGGCCTAATATAAAAATATTAGAGAAATTACTGTATATTCCATGTTACCCCAGTAGATGTGGGTCCCTCGAGCTATTGAATAAAGGGGTTCACGTATGTTTGTGCGCATTGTTAAATTGACCACTTTTGTTAAATATAGAAATAATATATTGTGTTTATTTGGTCACCTACTGATTTTGTGTGTTTTCCCACTGACAAAGAAAATATCAGTCTATAATTTTTATGGTAGATTAATTACAACAGTGAGAGTAAAAATGCCTGTCAAAATATAATAAATTGATCTGCATTTTAATGAGTGAAATAAAAGTGAAATAAGTATTTGATCCCCTCTCAATCAGAAAGATTTATGGCTCTCAGTTGTATTTTGGTAATGAGCTGAGATTAGGAGCACTCTCTAAAACGGAGTGTGCCTAATCTCAGTTTGTTACCTGTTGAAAAGACACATGTCCACGGAAGCAATCGGTCAATCAGATTCCAAACTCTCCAAAATGGTCAAGACCAAAGAGCTGTCCAAGGGACAAGATTGTAGACCTACACAAGGCTAGAATGAGCTACAAGATCATCGTCAAGCAGCGTGGTGAGAAGGTGACAACAGTTGGTGCGATTAATCGCATATGGATGAAATACAAAATAACTGTCAATCTCCCTTGGTCTGGGGCTCCATGCAAGATCTCATCTCGTGGAGTTGCAATAATCATGAGAATGGTGAGGAATCAGAACCAGAACTACACAGGTGTAGCTTGTCAAAGATCTCAAGGCAGCTGGGACCATAGTCACCAAGACACCAATTGGTAACACACTGCGCCGCGAAGGACTGAAAACCTGCAGCGCCTGCAAGGTCCCACTTGCCAGATGTCAGCCTCGAAACCTTAATTACTTGTAGAAGATCTCCAAAAAGGCGCGATACAAAATCCCTCCTGAGATGTCTGCAAACCTGGCGGCCAACTACAAGAAACGTCTGACCTCTGTCATTGCCAACAAGGGTTTTGTTATCCTTGTTGGCAAATACTAAGTCATGGTTTTGCAGAGGGGTCAAATACTTATCTCCCTCATTAAAATTCTAATCAATTTATAATATTTTTTAAATGTGTTTTTCTGGATATTTTTGTTATTCTGTCTCACTGTTCAATTAAATCTACCAATAAAATTATAGACTTAGTTAGTGGGCAAACTTACAAAATAAGCAGGGGATCAAATACTATTTTCCCTTACTGTAAGCTTACTACTGTACTTATTGATTAGAAATTTTGTACAATAACATTATAGATATGCCCCATCTGATTATCAATAGAGCCAATTGGAAATAAAAGCCAATAAGAAGCATTCGACTCTAGTAAAGGATCTTACTATCTTATTGTCAATTTTTCTAATAACAAACACAATAGTAATACCAAAGGAATTATATTGTACAACCAAAGCCATTCGTTAACATGAATTAAATTCAAACTGCCAGCTGACTAGGTGCTGTTTGCATTGCTGGTCAGGGATTGTGGAAAGATCAGTGCCTTTGTAAAAAGACCTGCATTTGTCCGCTGTAGCTGGGAAATAATGACAAACGACAGTGCATCTGAGTTCCATTGATGTTGAAATGTGTACATTTTTTAATGCACTGAGGTGAAAAAATTTGCTTTCGTTTGAGCTTGTAGTTATCCTTCGCCACCTTGTAAATTTGAGTGACTTGTGCACGTTTTTAAATGTTTTATGGAAAAACGATACTAGACAGCCACGTGTCACATCCCTGCTCAACTCTTGGTCAAAGAATGGCAAAAGGATCTGCAAGGTTGTTTTGTCCATGTGCTAGATTACGAAACAACTGGGGGTGTCGTTTAAAATGTGATTATTATTTTTCAGTAATCTTTCAATTCAGTCCCCAATCAGGACATTGATTTGCTAGTCTGATTTGTCCCGACTTGACTTTCTACTGGCTTGGGGCCATGAGGCCATATTGTCAAGCTTTTTTTCTTTCCCACAGTGTCACTTTTTTCACAGAGTGGGGGGTGATATTAGCCGATTAGTTGGCTACCACCTTTCTCCTGCTTAAAACTATCATTATTATATCGGTCTTTATAAATCCACTATCAGTTGACCTCTAATTGCAACACATACTGAAGGTCTCTGTCATGGCGGCTGTTGTGCTGGTAGATTATTTGGCATTAGTCTGACCTACAGACTCGGACTTCAGGTTAATCCCTTTGTTTATCTATCCATGTCTGTCTTGTCCCAATGTGGCTCAGTTGTTATGGCCAAGGTTATGGGTTCAGTGCCTACTTGGATCGCATACACATACTTATGATATCGTTGGTCGTACTTTAAGTCGCTTTGGATAAAAGCATTTGGCAACAGGTTTTACTGTATTTTTCTGTTCTATACTTCATATTTAATGCACGAAGGGGTATGTTCTATGATCAAGGCACAGTATAATGTGGAGGTGCCATGTAAGTCGGCAAGAGCATACATTTGGGTGGTGGTGACACGATGAAGATGTCAATCCCCTAAGAAACTGATGCAGTATTTAGCTCAAATTCATCAACTATACCAGGATGTGTTAGCCCAGGAGTGGAAGTTGGAAGACTGGCGAACTGCTGGATACTAAAGGAACCGAAAAATATAAATTCTATATGTATTTACATTCAATGATTCTTCATGATTTATTATAGACATGTATACCTATGTACTTATTTCTATCCTAGTTGGCAATCATTGGAATGTTAACGTTTAACAAATGTTTTTGTGAGGTTTGAATACAGGTATAAAAGGTTTGCTTGTTATTGCCTCGCTTGTTTGCTTCTTGAAATATCACCAAGAAGTTCTCTAGAAAGAGAACACCCAGTAAGATGAGCCAACTAAAGAGTAAAAAATGCAAGTTTGAGAGAAAAACAAGAGCTCGGAGGACACTCAAAGGGAACACTGTAAGACAGATTTTTTTTTAAAGATGGCACTCATACACCGTATGTCTGGTGAATGAATGAACGTATATTTTTTGTATATTTTTTCACAGTCCCCTTCACACAGACATCTATTGAGGAAAAATACATACATTGAAATACCACCCCTATCAGCAATATCAGACACAGCCCCTCTGGCGTTTTTTACTGCTGGAAATGAAGATTACATTCTTCTGAACAATACATTGCGGTACCTATGTGTAAAAGTTACTAAACAGGATGTGACTAATATTGATGCCGGAACCACTGTTGGTGTTATCAGTTACCCGATAGCCACCCTATTTTCACAAGTGGATGTCTGCTTGGGTAATCATTTAATTAAGCCGCATTTCCACCAAAGGAACTTTACTCTGGAACTGGGAACCCCTTCGAGTAATGCGCTGTTTCCACCACTACACGACTACATTTTACCCCTATACAGTCCCTTCTTGGGGGTAGGACCTGCCCAGAGTACCAGAACTTTGGTGGTGAGGCTTGCAGTGCTGAACATTTTTGATTGGTCGATTAGTACTGTAGAGGCTACTCGCTATGTTTTCAACTGCCATTTTTAAATGTCTTCAGCAGAGTAAAGTTAAAGGAGTTATTAAAGGCGTTTATTTTGCTTACAAAAACAACATGTTATGGAGAAGAAATCGAAATCGAAATTTAATTTTAACTCTGTACTAATTTCAGCATGTGATTGGTCTCCAAACCGTATAATTTGCCTTGTGTTTAGAGGTGTTATAAAAATCTGGGTGGATCATTTGAGTGACCGGGGAGCTTATTGTGCACTATTTTCTCATGTGTAGCAGACAAACACTGTCTTTCATTCAGACAACAATATAACATGCATTTGACATGATAAACTCCAAAGCAATGAGAACCAGCAGGCATTATCCATTCACATTACCACCATGAAGGACAAAGTCCACGTCTTACTGTGTGTTTAGGTGAGGGCTGAGGACCCAAATCCAGACGCAATTAGAAACTGCAGTCTGCAGTAAGGTATATGCAAAAATATCCTGACATATTTTTGACATGCATTTTTCTGGATATTTTTATTTTTATTCTCTCACTGTTCAAATTAACCTACCCTTAAAATTATAGACTGATAATTTCTTTGTCCGTGGGAAAACGTACAAAATCAGCAGGGGATCAAATACTTTTCCACCCTCAATATATGGACAGTTCTTGACTTATTGAATAAATGCGTGTTGGCAATGCCCCTAATTTTGTATAAAAAAACTTACATTGTCAGTCCATAACTTACCACAATAACTGGCTGCATCTAAATGTAGCCCACAAATGTAAATAGAATGTTGCCATCTCATATTGTTTACTTGATTAACGCACCAAAGACAATATCTTCTATATTAGGCTACTTTATAAAACAAGTCAGCCCCTTATATGGACATGATGTGCAGGCATTTAACCCATTGAATCACACCTATGCTGGTCACGGTATTGTCCTTTCACATTTAGGCTGAAATGTGGTTAGAATGGCGTTTGTGTGGGTGCCAGTAAACATTACATTTCCTGAAAGATGTTAGCCATAACCAAATACTTCATCTCTATAAAAATGTTCCCCAAATGCATGTGGTAGCTTACTTTAACAGGCAAAGGCTTAAAACATGGTGGCTGGAGATGTTACATCCAAACATTAACGCAGGGTACATCTGTACAGTATATCATGCAGAGCACAGTTGTTAGCTAATTCCACAATGAGAATATACTTTGATGGAAACATTGATGCAATAAAATTAAATCATGACATCTTACCATGCTACAAGCAAAGTGTTAGCAGGTGGATTCATGCAACAGAGCTAGTGGAACCATGGCTGGCAAACTAAACACGATTCACAACATTCTCTCAAGTAGGGGTGGGCGATATGGACAAAAAATATCTAAATAGTTTTGGCGATATTGGCGATAACAATAATTAGACGATATCTTTAAAAATGTATTTTTAAAAGTCTGATTTACTTAATCACTGAAAACAGTTCTTATTTATTTTCTTTAAAATGTAAGTATTCAATTAAAAACTATTAAAATACATACAATATACTAAGTAAACTAGTGTAGGAACATTGAACTCTGAGTAAACATTCAGTTGTACACTTCTGCTGTAATGTAAATTGTGCAGCATACAAGCAAGATGAAATCATAATAATAAACAAAGGGCTGTGTTCTGTAACATATTGCACACAACGATATTGCACACAACATATGGCCCTATTTCCTTACAACCTATGGCCTTATTGAACAAATGCCTAGTGTAAAGATTACACAAAAATAAAAAGTCTGCCCAAAATGTGCACTTCCAAATCAGATTATCTTAAATAATATAAATGTATTGACAAATGACATAAATGTAAACAAACTCCACAATTAACAGACAAAGAAAAAATGAAATGCACTGTCAAGGAGAGGTACTGTTCGGATGGTCTGCTGGACCATACATCCATAGTGGTTGCAAAGTGTGCCACCTTCTGCAGTGTATTTGTCTCAGTTTGGCGACATGAGTCATAAGTTGGGCAGGTCAGTTGAGCTTAAATACTTTCGACCTGGCACTGTATATCAGGGGTCTAGGGTATTCATGAGATCTATAATGCCCTTTCTCTCCACAAGCTGAATTGGCAGTATTTCTTTTCCTATAAACTAGCTGATAGCTTTTCAAATGTCTTGCCATCTGTTGCTTTTCTTATCATAAGGCACCTTTCTGCTAAACGCCTCCGATAAAGCTTGCTGAGTGTGCTGCGCAACAGGTACCTTAGCCGATGTCGGCTTTTCTTGGGCAGTGGAGTCTCGAAGCTTTTCATATTCTTGGTATTCCTTGCTATGGTTGGTTCGCAGGTGGTGAATCAAGTTGGTCATCGGGCTGCTTTTAACAGCGACATGTTTCTGGCACACCTTGCAGAGTGCAACATACATTTTCTCAAAACCAAATCGCTTCCAACCACTTCACTTCCAAGTGAGGTTGATCCACATTTAGGAACTTAGTCATCTGAGGTAGATTGCGAGGCTGTGGATGTCTGCATGTTGTCTCCAGTCAAGTTTAGCCCATGTTAACCAGTGGTGCCGTCATGCGCTGTAACCATGCCTCTGAGAGATGATGTTACCACATAGGCGCAATAGCGATCATGTGACTTGCCCTGCTGCAGCCAAGGGCTTCTGCTGCACGCATCTCGGATTTAGGGAATGTGTGGAGTTTAAATGTGTGTTTTACACAAGGAAAAGACCAGCTTACCACCGACCCTGTGCAGTAAAAGGCCTTTCGGGGGACACAAGGTAGCCCTAACAATACTAAAGTAGGTCTCTAGTGGTTTGAAAACTCCAAAGATGTTTGGGTGCCAAATCGGAAAAGTCCTTGTGTTGTTGCAGAATGGATAAAGACTACAGACATAATTTTACTGAATAGTCTCCCCTTCTTGAGCCATAAGCTTCAAATGAATTGCATTGGTTTGACCTGCAAAAAGAGCATTCCACAGGTCACTCTGGAGCATCAAATGTCTTAAAGAAATCTTGGACAACTGCGGAAGTGTTTTTATGCTGAGCCCACTCACACTCCCATATGTACTGAACATGTACATTGTGTTGTTCCTTTAAAGCTTCAAGCTTGACTAGCCATTTCTGGTGCACCCGCCCATTTTGAATCTTTGTCACTGGGTTGGTGCTTGTTGAACAATGACACTTTGGGTGACTGCCAGAAACAGTCTAAATTAATAGGCTGTGCACACACCATCACGTTCAGCATATCCATCAACATAATATGCCATAATTATCATTTCACCATGGTTCAGTGCTTGAAGTATCGATATATTCTCATCAAAGGAGGCCAACATAGTCCTCATTCTCCTTGATGTTAAACTTGTAAGGAAAGTAGCCTGTTTTGAATCCTTAAAACCTTTAGCACATGGTAAAGCCGCCAGCTTCATTGGTAGGAAGCCATGACTATCAGTGTAGCTATGATTGAATGTGCTGCCTGTAAAAATAATTAGCTTGCTACCATAAGCATTAAGTGTTCTGCCAATACCGTTGTTAACAAGTTGTTGCATCAAGATGTAGCCATTAAAACCTTTCGAGTTGCACACTGTATAGGTATAGTCAGTATATTTTAGTTGCCTAAACTTTTGAAAAAAGCATTTTACATTCAACGTGGGTTTTCTGACTAGTTCATAGTAATAAATATACTATGCTTTTTCAACTGTCTGCATGCACTTTAACAGGCAAGTATCGAAATGTCCAGTGTACGTTTGTACATTACCGACCTGCAAAATAGGATAAATAATGAGAACGCAAACATGGCTTTTCCTTCGAGAGTTATGAGAATGCTCAGGTGTTTGTTTTGATCGAATTTAGTACCAACGCAATATGACCACGTCTTTATGTGTCCCCAATTCAAGCAATACATAGCCCTAAAAGCGACCATACAGTTTTGTCTGCGGCACATCTATTGAAGACGTAAGTAGCCAGCCTCATTTAGTAATAATGGTTTTATCACTGCAATCATATTAACAAATGGGATTATCTTATGAATAATGTATATTACTCAGCATATTCATGCAAACAACTAGCTAAATGAATGCATGCCTTGCAGTAAGATTAAACAGTTACAGTAAAAACGGTGGGTTCCTGCAAAATTGACAAGTTTATGTCCAGTGTCAACATGAACAAATGACACTAGACACTGTTAGTTAATGCATTTGTAAATCATTAATACATTAAGGGATACCATTATTAACTGTTTGTTCATGTCATTGTTCATAATTTGTTCATGTTTAACTACTGTACTCATTCATGGTAGTTCATGTACCCATATTGGAAAGTGTTACCAAACAGACAATATGAAAAACGGATAAAAGCTTAACGTTTGGATTGCTCCATCATTTTCATTATGTAATTGTTTTATACATTATTTTTAAGTTCAAATGTGTCATTTGTTGGCTTTTATAACTGCCACATAATTCAAAACAATTATTTCAATAAAAATACCTCGTACTTACTATGTAAACGGTCTACTCCCCGCTCAAAACGGCAGATGCGATAGCAGAGGGTAGTTGCAGGTTTAATAATGAAAACACACGTTTACGCCTTTTTGTCATTGATTACATGTCACCATTAATCACTATAGAATTATATCGTTAGCATAAAATACAATTGTGATGCCGACAAAGCTAAACTATTTAGCTAAGGTACTTGTTTATTTTTGACACCCAGTTAAACTAATAGATATTTCCTGTCCAGTAGAAACGCCGTTCTCGTTTTATCGCGTCTTTGCTCTGACATCAGGTCATTTAATGTATCTATTAACGACAAACTCATACGCTTACATACACTAGCTAACATTTAAGTTTTGCATCCTCAATCGCAAACACACACACAGAGAGGCATTTACTAACTCACAAACACTACTGTTTGTGAACATAGTTGCCTGTTAAACAGTTCTACCAATTTGTAGAAAACAGTTCTACCAATTTGTAGAAAACACTTTGAGAAGACGTACTTACAAAAGTATTGTTTACCTGAAATAACAAACCTTAAACTGTGAAACAACGCAAATTAGTGGTGTCCATGCTAATTTAAACTCAACCTTTTGGGGGATTTTGTAACTTTTTGCTCCATGTAATACAATTCAATGGTTAATGCTGCCTTAATACCCATTTTTAGATTTCACAAAGCATTCATTGCTCATACAAACACTTCCTCATTTTCATTATTAACACTTTTTAACCCAACCATGACACATTTAACCTAGCCATAATGTCTGCTCGACCCAGGTTTAGTTTGTGACATCTAATTACCCATGTTGTACACATCATGAATTAAGGAGTTCTTTGGTGTGTTACAAACCTTGTGTAAAACGCGAGATGTTAATCAACCTGAATGTACTAAGCATTTTTTCTTTCTTTTGTTGGCTATTACAATGGGCTGATCTGATCCTTTGACCCATTTCATGTTAACATAAAAAATGGGCAGGAACTCTGCAAATCATAAATCTCTGCCCCTTCTTTATATCTTCCACAAAAGCAAGATTTAGTAAATGCTCTCACACATGAAATTATACACTTGTTAAAATAACTAAAATCTATGTTTCACAAGCATTGCAAAATATAAAAAGTTCAGCACTGGTTGGTTAGAGACTCTGTTGCACATACTTATTGTAAAATCATTTGCTTGTGGGATTCAACACCCCAAACACTGGCGCCCTTTTAACACCAGACATCTTCTTAGTAGTCTTAACATTGAATGTCTGGGCAATTTAACATCCCCAAACCCTGGCGCCCTATTGTTAAACATCAAAGCTACCATCAATTACAAACCACACACCCCATACCATATTTCATCCCCTGGACATGCATAGGTCATACATGAAGTTGCAAACGCTAACATACGTCACACCGAAAGTTCCACCCTCCAAATTGGAAGTCCCATTTACCTGTCAATCAATAATTCGAAGTGGACATCCTATATTATCTACTACTAAGCCGCAGTGGTTCCCCAACAGGGGTACTAGAACCCCTGGAGGTATTGTTATGGAATCTCCATCGATAGACACACAGTTTGTATGCAAATAGAGAGATGCGTCAAAAGCAAACAGAATAATCATTCGGGAAGCCTCTGAAGAAAAATATATCAACAGTCAGTATTTATTACAGTAATAAGGGGTGTGGTAAGATGCTACCCAGCTGTCCTATGTCACACAAGTTTTACCTAAAGGGTGGGCTGTCCTCCCCCCACATGGGTAACCTTTTCAACTCTTGAAGAGGACTTGCAATATCTGGACAAACAATAGATACCCTGTTGGTTTATACTGATGGACAGATTAATGAGTAACCCTATAATCTGTCGATACCAGTCAATACTACCCCCTAGGCAAATTCCAGATCCCCTGTCCTACATTTCCAAAGGAACAAAGGACAGATACCCTTATTCAGAGTACCTGATGATCCTCTGACATTATACAGATGTGTGTCACAACCAAAGTCAACAGTTACATATCAGGCAGTAGATAAGCAAACATGTCTCCAATTTACATTAGTTAAGAAATTGCCACAACAGTACTTGGCCTTTCCACAGGGGGTACTTGAAAACACTCATGCACACCAGGCTTACTTGTGAAATTAACATAAGGGGGTACTTCAGGGGTACTCCAAGCAATGCCAAATCTTTTGGGGGGTACAGTAACTGAAAATGGTTGGGGGCCGCTGTACTATAATGCTTGTCATATCTCGACAATAAACCACGGATAAGAGCTGTTCTTGAAAATACACAACATGGACTGATTGCATTGTGTGATGTTATACCCATATGTTCTTAAATGCCAAGGCTTTCAGTCAATCAGCTATCTAGTTTTGAACCAACCTGTTAATAATATTATTTACTGTCTCTCTCAGATTTAAAAGGAAAAGTCCTTGTCAGTCTGTCATGATGTATGCCGCTATGTATGAATATTATCCCATACCTTCGTCTACCTCTACCAGTTGGATGTTTCACTTATTCAAAATGCCTTGATTGTCCAGTATACTGAATGTCCCTATGTTTACATTGTCTTGCAAAAGTATTCACCCCCCTTGGCATTTTTGGTGTTTTGTTGCCTCACTGCCTGGGATTAACATGGATTGTTTGAGGATTTGCATCATTTAATTTGAAGAACATGCCCACAACCTTGAATATGTTTTTATTTATTTATTGTGAAGCAAACAACAAATAGGACAAAATAACAGAAAAAGTCAATGTGTATAACTATTCACCCCTCTAAAGTCAATGCTTTGTAGAGCCACCTTTTACAGCAATCACAGCACCAAGTCGCTTTAGATAAATCTCTATGAGCTTGCCACATCTTACCACTGGGAATTTTGAACAGCAATCTTTATGTCTGACCACATATTTTCTGTTGGATTGAGGTCTAGGTTTTGACTAGGCCATTCCAACACATTTACATGTTTCCCCTTAAACCACTCAAGTGTTGCTTTAGCAATGTGTTTCAGGTCATTGTCCTGCTGGAAGGTGAACCTCCATTCTAGCCTCAAATCATGCACAGAGTGGTACAGGTTTTGCTCAAGAATATCCCTGTATTTGGCACCATCCATTTTCCCTCAACTCTCACCAGTTTCCCAGTCACGGCTGCTGAAAAACAGATGGTGTTCTTTGGGTGCTGTGATGTGTCGGGTTTGCGCCAGACATAGCGTTTCTTTGATGGCCGAAAAGTTCAATTTTAGTTTCATCAGACCACATGCCTTTTTGCAAACTCAAAATGTGCTGTTTTTTGAGTAATGGCTTTCTTCTGGCCACTCTGCCATAAAGCCCAACTCAATGGAGTGTACGGCTTATTGTCGTCCTATGTACAGATGCTCAGGTCTCTGCTGTGGAACTCTGCAGCTCCTCCAGGGTTACCTTTGGTCTCTGTGCAGCCTCTGCTTAATGCCCTCCTTGCCCGGTTTCTTGGGAGGTTTGCTGTTGTGCCATGTTCTTTCCATTTGGTTATGATAGATTTGATGGTGCTCCTGGGGATCAGCCAAAGATTTTGATATTTTTTTTATAACCTAACCCTGACTTGTACTTCTCAACAACCTTGTCCTTTACTTGTTTGGAGAGTTCCTTGGTCTTCATGGCAGTGTTTGGTTTGTGATGCAGCTTCTGTGTCCTTTCAAAAAAGGTGTGTATATGTACTGACAGATCATGTGATACTTAGATTGCACACAGGTGGACATCATTTCACTTATGTGACTTCTGAAGGTAATTGATTGCAACAGAGCTGTATATGGGCTTCATAACAAAGGGATGAATCCATATGCACATGCCAATTTTCAGTTTTTTATTTCTAAAAAATAGTTTTATGTATGTATTTTTTTCATTTCCCTTCTCCAACTTAGTCTACTGTATTCTGATCCATCACATACAATTCAGATTAAAAAAAACATTGAACTTAAGGCTGTAATGCAGCAAAATAGGTAAAAAGCCAAGGGGGATGAATACCTTTGCAAGGCACTGCATGTTTCTTTCTAAAGGTCCCTTTGCTGTTTTAACATAATTGACTCCATTTCCACCCTAACAGGCGATATGGTTCACCACTGCGCAAGGCCTGGATGGTCCTGTCTATGGAGCCGCTGACAAATGGAGCGGCATCGGCATCTTCTTTGATTCCTTTGACAATGACGGGAAGGTTGGGGAAATTATATATTCATTAAACAATTGCAATACATTCATAGTAATCTATTCATGTATTTAATTTAACATAAAGCAAAAAGGAAATATTGTAGTGTGTGTATGTATTTTAGAAATGCACTTAGAAATGCCTTTATTCAAATACTACCATGCACATTCAAGGAAAACCTTTAATAACATGGTATGAATATGGTTCTTTGCTATCAAATATTTTACTAATTTTAGGCTAATATCTGACTGTGTTGTACTGAGATTGGATAAAAGAAACCTGAATTACCCTGAAAACATAAATTAGCTACATCACACATTAACATTGTTTCTGTTTTACTGTTGGTTTTAGAAAAATAACCCTGCTGTGATTGTGGTAGGAAACAATGGCAACCTTGTTTATGATCACCCAAAGTAAGTCAACATTTACTTGCCTCACCTACATAACCAAACTGAAAATGTAAACACTTTAAAGAAGATTAGGGAATATGATTATATATTTTGTGGTTGCAGATTATAATCCTCTATCTCTTCCTAATCTCCTTGGGCAGTGAATGCTTTAAATCACTTTTCTGTGCTGTTTACTCCAGGCCTATGTATTTGAATTATCAGCATTTGTTCTTTCGTCACTACTGAACGTGCCAGGAGTGTTTACAATAATAGGAGTAAATTGAATTTGGATTTTCTCAAAACTTTTAAGATTTCCATTAAATATGTTTGTGTGACCATATATGGAGCGTTTATATTCTCACCATTTGTGTCTAATGTTGCTGTAGAGCTGTTATTCACTGGGAGCTCAGACTGCAAATCATTTTGTTTGTCAATTCTCACATAGAAATGTAATTAATGGACTACTATTACCTGTAATAGGGTTAATAGTGTTTAGTTTAATTTCTAAACAGGATTTCTCTTTCAGCGACGGCACAACTCAGGCCCTGGGAACATGCTTAAGAGACTTCCGTAACAAACCCTATCCTGTTCGAGCCAAAATAACATACTACAAGAAGACCCTAATGGTAGGAAAATACTAGCTATCACCCATAAACTCTCTCCCTTGTACTCATTGATGTATAGTTTTTTTTTTTTTGCCGGACCGTGTAAGTGGAGCCGGCTAAGAAGAGCGAATGTCACTGAGTGAGTGAGCGAGCGAGCGACCGACCGACCGACCACCCATTCTTAAATAGCGTAGTGGTTAAAGAAGCAGACTTGTGAACTATAGGTCCCAAGTTCATATATCCTCACAGGTGAAGCAATGTACGCGGTATGAATTAGTCCATATAGACGAAATCTTCGCTGGCTAAAACCGTTAGTAACTACATTACATTACAGTAAGCCTTAACAGAAACTATATACGGCTATATTGTGCCTGTTTCTGGCATGGAAAAGTTCATCTTCAGTCTCGCTAGCATTTGCTCGGTTCATATGATTATTCCTAGGAAGTAAGTAGATACTAGTAAGCCTATTACTGGCTAAAACGGCCCGTGGCAATAGCAATATAGTTCATAGACGCTATGGTGGGGGTAAACTTAATATCAACCGTTAGTTTAACACGATCCTCAATGGAGTCTAGCGATTGCTGTAACGTGTTATGCTGTTGTTAGAAATCAGCCGTTTCGTATAGTGGTAAATAATTATTTGCGTACCCGGTTGTCAAGGGAGAGAGTAATTCAGTTGTTTAGTGCAGCATTAGATAGTATTGTTCATGAGGTTACATTGTTCATGGTCTTCCTTACACAACCTCAATCTCATCTCACTCAGTATCTTCTCACTGTAATGTTGATTACAAGCTGGTATATACATTGAGGGGCGTGTTTAACTAGCAAAGCCAAGACAGTAACCCCCATGCCAACTGGTCAATGTAAGCATTCCTGTGGTTACCAGAGCGCCACCTACAGAGAGATAATCTAAACAGAGAGGTTTTCGGTTTATGTAGGCTCATTCACTTATGAAATGTACATTCATATTGTAGTTGTTAAGGCTCAGATCCCACACCGTGGTGTAGTGGTTAGACTGCCTCTCATGTGGAGGACCTAAGTTTGAATCTTTTGAGAGCAACAACATTTATTAATTATTTCTGGCAGATTCCACAATTCTCTTGTCTTCTCTTGATGAAAAAGCCTTTGCTGATAGTTACTGTATAAATGTAATTCAAGAATGAAAGAAAAAATACATTGTTATGCCATGAAATGAAATTGCTTTGGCAGACTCGCTAGCCACTGCCCAATTCGTTCATGTTTCCACAACAAATATTTACAGTTTTTGACAACTTTCTTTTGACTATTCCAGTAAGTTATTAGATATTGGTAAAGCTTATTACTGGATAATACCCTGTTAAAATAACCAGTGGCAAACTGCATACATAGACGCTATTTGTGGTGGAAGTAAACTTAGTAATAAACGTTGGCCAGTTCGACTGTATCAATATCTTTCACAAATGGCCAATTAACTATTAAAACGACCAGTGGCAAAAGAGGATTTGTTCAGGATATGCAGATGCCGGGTGTCAGTATAGTCAAGATGTACTCCTCCGTGGTGTAGTGGTTAATGACACAGCCTTTCACGTGGGCAAACTGGGTTTCTAACTCTTTCTATTGTGGGCCGGATGAACTAGACTTGCCTGGTTATACAACTGCAAAAGTAACCTTTTTTACATGTTTGTAAAACATATTACAGTTGCACTAGTAATTGCTAGTTTGTAAATATATTTAGACGTGTGCAAAAAGTTTTTCCAAATACAAAAGTAATAACTTTTTTTTTACAAGTGTACAACCTTATTTACAACTATGAAAAACATATATCGGTGTTTTACCTATAAACATAATGTTCATCCCATTTTCGAAGTACGCATTCGTGCATGCTTTTAGGGTAATACAGACTACATCATAACCCCTTGGGCAGTGAAAAAGTAGGAGTTTCCACGATTCTTCAGAAAAGTCCATTATCGTCACCTCTATACCGTGGGGAGAACAAGTATTTGATAAACTGCTGATTTTGCATGTCTTCCTACTTACAAAGCATGTAGATGTCTGTAATTCACATTGTATGATTTTTTTATAATTAATTTCCATTTTATTGCATGACATAAGTATTTGATCAACTACCAACCAGTAAGAATTCCCGCTCTCACAGACCTGTTAGTTTTTCTTTAAGAAGCTCTCCTGTTCTCCACTCATTACCTGTATTAACTGCAACTGTTTGAACTTATAAATGACACCTGTCCACACACTCAATCAAACCGACTCCAACCTCTCCACAATGGCCAAGACCAGAGAGCTGTGTAAGGACATCAGGGATAAAATTGAAGACCTGCCCAAGGCTGGGATGGGCTACAGGACAATAGACAAGCAGCTTGGTGAGAAGGCAACAACTGTTGGCGCAATTATTAGAAAATGGAAGAAGTTCAAGATGACAGTCAATCTCCCTCGGTCTGGTACTCCATGCCAGACCACACCTTGTGGGGCATCAATGATCATGAGGAAGGTGAGGGATCAGCCCAGAACTACACAGCAGGACCTGGTCAATGACCTGAAGAGAGTTGGGACCACAGTCTCCAAGAAAACCATTAGTAACACACTATGCCGTCATGGATTAAAATCCTGCAGCGCACGCAAGGTCCCCCTGTTCAGGCCAGCCCATGTCCAGGCCCGTCTGAAGTTTGCCAATGACCATCTGGATGATCCAGAGTAGGAATGGGAGAAGGTCATGTGATCTGATGAGTCAGAAATATTTTTGGTCTAAACTCCACTTGCCGTGTTTGGAGGAAGAAGAAGGATGAGTACAACCCCAGGAACGCCATCCCAACCGTGAAGCATGGAGGTGGGAACGTCATTCTTTGGGGATGCTTTTCTGCAAAGAGGACAGAACTACTGCACCTTATTGAGGGTATGATGGATGGGGCCATGTATCGCGAGATCTTGGCTCTCGCGATACATGGCCCCAGTAAGAGCATTGAAGATGTGTCGTGGCTGGGTCTTCCAGCATGACAACGACCCGAAACACACAGCCAGGGAAACTAAGGAGTGGCTCCGTAAGAAGCATCTCAAGGTCCTGGAGTGGCCAAGTCAGTCTCCAAACCTGAACCCAATAGAAAACCTTTGGAGGGAGCTGAAGTCCATATTGCCCAACGACAGCCCCGAAACCTGAAGGATCTGGAGAAGGTCTATATGGAGGAGTGGGCCAAAATCCCTGCTGCAGTGTGTGCAAACTTGGTCAAGAACTACAGGAAATGTATAATCTCTGTAATTGCAAACAAAGGTTTCTGTACCAAATATTAAGTTCTGCTTTTCTGATGTATCAAATACTTATGTCATGCAATAAAATGCTAATTAATTATTTTAAAGTCATACAATGTGATTTTCTGGATTTTTGTTTTAGGTTTCGTCTCTCACAGTTGAAGTGTACTTATGATAAAAATGACAGACCTCTACATACTTTGTAAGTAGGAAAACCTGCGAAATCAATAGTGTATCAAATACTTGTACTCCCCACTGTAGATAGTTATTGTATCAATGTCATTAATGAATGAAAGAAACTAACGTTGTTGTGCCATGAAGTTAAATAGCTTTGTTAGTGTAACATTTCTCCTATACCAACTCTCGGCAGACATATTGCTCCGTGGCTTAGTGGTTAAAGACACAGCCTCTTTCGTGGGAGACCAGATTTGAATCCGGGGAGGGTCATCTCTCAAATACATCCTAAAGTTAGCATTAAATAAACATAAAAGCCCAACTAAACCTTTTTTGTCGGACTGCGTAACCGGAGCCGGCCTAGAAGAGCGAATGTCTCTGACTGACTGACTGACTGACTGACTACCCCTTTTTAAATAGCGTAGTGGTTAGAGACGCAGACTACGTAAGGACAAGTCCTGTCGTTAGGACAAGACCTGTTGTTACGTAGTCTGCGTCTCTAACCACTACGCTATTTAAAAAGGGGTTGTCTGTCTGACTGTCTGACTGTCTGACTGTCTGTCTGTCTGACTGTCTGACTGTCTGACTGTCTGTCTGTCTGTCTGTCTGTCTGTCTGTCTGTCACGGTCAAGACATATTATGCCTCAGGATTTGTTCAGTACAGACAAAAGCTGTGTTAGGTACAACGTTCAGTAGCTACAAAATAGGAAACCTAAAGTAAAACAGTTCTGGTGGATGTTAGGATTTGTTCAAGATAGAAAAAACACTTTGCTGTCTACGTGATTCTCGTCTTTTCTTGACGAAAAGTCAGTTTTAATCTTCTATTGATAGGTACTGTATCATTGTCATTCATGACTGGCTAATTACCTGTTGAAATGGCAAGTGGCAAAAGAGGATTTGTTCAGGACAGACAACTTTGCCCGATTCTTTTGACTTTTCACTTGATGAAAAAGTCTGTTATCGTCACTTATTTATTTTATCAGTGTCATTCACTAATGGCTAACAAGATGTTAAAATGGCCAGTGGCAAAAGCCATACAGTTCATATATGCTATTTGTGATGGAGGAAAACTTTATAAGAATAGTTACTCAGTTTAACACAATGGTTAATGGTGTCTAACAAAATATTCAAACTTGGCGTGATGTTAATGTGTGTCAAAATTATATAATGTCTCAGTGGCATAGTGGTTAAAGACAGCCTTTTAACACTTTTTATTGCGGTTGCATATGGCTGGCTGAAATTGGCTTGCCTGGTTTCTTGTTGATATTGGTCAATTATTTCAGGCCATTGCCCTTCATTCATGTGATCTGCGGTTTGTCCTTTCAGGTGCTGATCAACAATGGTTTCACACCAGACAGGGATGACTACGAGTTCTGCACCAAGGTGGACAATATGGTAATTCCTAAGGAGGGGTACTTCGGCATCTCAGCTGCCACCGGAGGCCTAGCAGGTGGTTATCTTGGCTGCAGTTAAAAAAAATATTTTTTTATGTTTATTTAACGTGGCATGTTCTTTTTGTGATTCAGTTACTTGGTGTGAAATGAGCCCCAACCAGTAATTTACTTCCTCATCATGCTGTACAGAGGCTCTGAACAGGGTTTCTAAAATTATGTATTTGTATGTTTTTTTGAGCTTTCATTTGTTTTTTTAAGAAAGTGTTTTAACAAGCTAAATTGACAGAATGTCCATAAGATGTAATTTGCATTAGTTGATGTCTTTTTTAGTGCATGACCACTTATGACATTTCTTTCAAATCAGATGTGTTTCTCCTCATGTAATGGTATTTTTTACTGTTGATACATTCATTTGATGTATTTATTTTTTTCTTACAAATGGGTTTCTCTTTAATTTATATCTTGCAGATGACCATGATGTTCTGTCCTTCTTGACATTCAGACTTACAGAACCTGGCCAAGAACTGGTAACTAAATGTGCCTAGTTATGCCACCAAAGACTGCTAACTAGTTTACCTCAGTATTAACTATCGGCTTTGTTAAATTGATTTATGCACTTGTACAACTTGTAAGTAGATGTATCTTATACTACTGCACTTCCATCACTTCTTATTACTCTTCAGTAATATTTTTATTGGATGAACATCTGAGTCAAATTGTGAATTGTGTGGGTATTTCTTCAATAGATTTATGAGAAAGTGTGATGCGAGTAAGGGGCCTCGGTTTCTTCAGTGTGGGTTGAGTGGTTGTTATGTCTGTCCCATTGAAGCCCCCACCTGAAGCAGAGATGCCCAAGGAGGAGAAGGATAAGTACCAGGAGGAATTTCAGAACTTTCAGCAGGAGCTGGACAAAAAGAAAGAGGACTATCAGAAAGAACATCCAGACGTCCAGGGCGAACCCAGTTAGTTTTACTCAAGAATATCTGCTTTATACAAATTTTGTATTGCTTTTGCCACACTTCAAATTGATACAACACATATATTTTTGTATATATATTTCAGTGGTATTGTTAACTATAAATGCTAACCTGTGTAGAGGCCAATAATTGATGCTAATGAGACTCCTTCCGACTGATGTGTGTCCTGTGTAGTTGAGGACATGTATGAGAGTGTAAATGACAGGGAGATCCGTCAAGTGTTTGAGGGTCAGAACCGAATCCATCTGGAAATCAAGCAGCTTCACCGTCAGCTGGCCATGATCCTGGATGAACAGCGGCGCTATGTCTCTGTGGTTACCGACGAGGTCTCCAAGCGCCAAGGGGAGTCGGGGGGGCAGGTAAGATGGATCAGAAGTTCTGCCACACAAGACAATACAGACATGCACATACAGTTAGACAAATAGGGTCCAGGGTTCATGGAAAAAATTTAATCAGTAAAAAATAGACAAACCTTGCAAAAATGTTCAAGCAGTTTAAGGAATAAGTACAGTGGATGTCAAACATCTACACACCCTTAAAATCAACAACTACCAAAAGCCCGAGTACAGGGCAAGGCGTAGTTGGACCACTCAACAACAAAGGACAGAATTAGTCTCTGTGTGAATTTTTTTAGCCATAATAGAAACAAAAGTGACTGACATTTTGACACCCAGCTGGCGTCTTCCTCAAAGTCATGTGGCCATTGTGTATGGACTGTTATATGTAGCCTAGTGAGTCAACACATTGAATCAAAGTATACATATATAGCCATGCACATAATCTACAGTGAGGGGAAAAAAGTATTTATTCCCCTGCTGATTTTGAACGTTTGCCCACTGACAAGGAAATGTTCAGTCCATAATTTTAATGGTAGCTTAATTTGAACAGTGAGAGACAGAATAACAACAATAACATCCAGAAAAACTTGTATAAATGTATTTGCATTTTGATGAGGGAAATAAGTATTTGTTCCCTCTGCAAAACATGATTTAGTACTTGGTGCCAAAACCCTTGTTGGCAATCATAGAGGTCATATGTTTCTTGTTGTTGGCCACCAGATTTGCACACATCTCAGGAGGGATTTTGTCCCCCTCCTCTTTGCAGATCTTCTCCAAGTCATTAAGGCTGACGTTTGGCATCTCGAACCTTCAGCTGCCTCCACAGATTTTCTATGGAATTACCGTTGAGACTGGCTAGGCCACATCAGGACCTTAATGTGCTCCTTCTTGAGCCACTCCTTTGTTGCCTTAGCCTTGTGTTTTGGGTCATTGTCATGCTGGAATATCCATCCATGACCCATTTTCAATGCCCAGGCTGAGGGAAGGAGATTCTCACCCAGGATTTGACTGTAAATGGCCCCGGCCGTCGTCCCTTTAATGCGGTGAAGTTGTCCTGTCCCATTAGCAGAAAAACACCCCTAAAGCATGATGTTTCCACCTCCATGTTTGACGGTGAATAAGGTCATAGGCAGCATTCCACCTCCTCCAAACACGGCGAGTTGAGTTGATGCCAAATAGCTCGATTTTGGTCTCATCTGACCACAACAATTTCACCCAGTTCTCCTCTGAATCATTCAGATGTTCCTTGGCAAACTTCAGACGGGCCTGTACATTTGCTTTCTTGAGCAGGGGGACATTGCGGCTCTCTTTAAGAGTGTGCTCATAATCTCAGGTCTTTGCCTGTGTTGAATTTTTACATAAAAATACTACACCGACTGCCACTCTGCCTGCGCCTGGTTCCTCCTCTCCACCACTGCACCAACGCGTCCCATTTTTTTCGGAGATTGAATGTGTCTTCATGCAAAGTGTATCGGGCCTTGGATGTAATTTTTTTGTGAGAAATTACTTTTTTCTTATTCCATAGCTCAGACTTGTGGAGAATACATGCAATGGTTGTTATTTGCGTGGAGTGCCCATTTCCTGACAGAAATTCATGCCGTTCTTTAAGGTTGCCGTTTCACTTAAATATTGTTTGTACATTTTTTTTTAGTTACAACTTATTGTAGGTGAAAAGGTCTGATATGATTAATTTCAGCCTTTACTGAAGCAAAGCTGCCTTTTCGATATATTCAATGAATGATTTGCATTGTTTTGCTATGTTTTTACTTCAAAGTTTATCAACAGTTTTATTAATCAGCGTAATCTGCACATATTTGCCACGAGATCCAGCATTAACACCTACACATGCACACAAACAATCCCTTTGCATAGCTATCACTTCGTTTTGAACACCTCAGTAGCACAGGGACGTTTTTCAATTAATAATTTTAACAGTAAAGACCAACGTCTCCTTGGGATTTTTTTAAAAATAACTGGCTATCTGGGATTAACCATATAAATGTTAAAATTTTATTGCACTCATTCAAACATGAAGATTCTCCCTCAGGCTCCTAGTCAAGAACTTGGTGCTGTGGTTGCAACGCAACAGGAGGTGCTGAGGAACCTTGATGAGTTAAGGTAAATGACAACAGCTTTTGTTTTCATGGTTTTTTGTCCTTAACTGTATTTGTTTATCTCGTAGTACTGTGTACAAGGTTTTGATAATACGAAAAGTCAATCAGAATTAGAACCGCGAAGTCTGATTGATTGGCGGTTCTTTAGTTTCAAAAACGGCAGAGGTGATTACTTCACAGATTTGTATGCATACATATACTGTACTGGTTTGAAGTAGTGCTAACCGACTTTGGATTTTCTTTCACGCTCTGCTGCACTGAAAATGGTGAATGAAATAAGTTGAAATGTTTTTCAACAAACTACCATTTTTGTTACAATTAAAAAGTACTCAATATATACTCTACCTTGATTACATATTCACCCTTATTTCTGGTGTTTTGGCTAACAAATGCGAAAAAATATATGAAATATAGTGGCATAGCAACTGTGGACGGGTTCCTCCAATATGGTAACTATAGAAAATTGGTCTTGCGGGGTGCAGTAACCGAATGACACTGTGTCAGATATACATTTAGGCCGAGATGTTTTTGTGAAGCATTGTATTATTAACAAAGTAGATGTTTTTGTTAAACATATTCTTCTGAATCTCTCTATATGGGGAGATGTATGAGGCAAAGGACAATGAGCATAAAGGGATGAAGATATTTACTAAACAAATAATAAAAACAACAGGAAGTAGAACACCATAGAAACTGTAAAAAGTGTAAAAATAAGTATGAAACAGTTCATAAGTGTTACCAACGACAGGTCTGTCTGTAGCTCAAACGGTTCAAAATATATAGCCTAATAGTTAACGCTAGTTACGTTAATTAGCAGTCGTAAAATCGATAAACCTTTAATCATATGAACTGAGGATAGTCTCAATGTGTAAATCTAAGTGGTTTCGTGTCTGTAGTTTGAACGGTTCAAACAATACAGCCTAGAGTTAATGAATGCTAATTAGCATACATAAAATCAATAAATGTTTGATAATTGGAAGTGGGGATAACTAAACTGTGAAAATAAGTTGGTTTCAGGTCTGTAGCTTGAACGGTTCAAAAGAGACAGCTTAATAGTTAATTTATGCTATTTACACTAATTGGCAGACTAAAATCATAAAATGTTGCCGGTGAACTCCACAACAATGGACAGCAAAGATTTCCTCAAACAAGGCTTCCTTTAAAAGAGTGAGAGGAAGCGAGAGAAAGGTGAGAATGATAATTGATTGAGTTAAATAATGACAGTACCGGTATCTTTAATCTAGATCAATGTCAAGAGATGGTTGCATGTATTGTATACTTAGTGGAAAAGGCTGCATGGTCCCCTGAACACCCTCAATGAGTGAGAGAGAAAATCTGATTAATTATAGATTCAGATGGTTCACATGATAACTGGGAGTGAAAGAAGACAGGTGGACAGCCATCAGTTGGTGTGCCATGAAGCGTAAGAATGTACAGTACATCACAATGTTCAGGTGAACAAGAGACAGAAAGGAAGAGTCCTAACAGCACAAATCAGCCAGTAGCTTTATGGTCCCATTTCTGAACATCCTAATCTGCTATGAGCTGGACTTTAGCAGAGATGTCAGTGACCTCTTCCTCTGGATACACCAGTAAGTAAGCATCAACACCTTCCTCTCCATCCACCTCTACCTACAATAAACAAAATATGTAACAATATACTGTAATTAGTTGCACTGTATCATAAATGCATAACACAATACAAAACAAAGGACTTAGAGAAGTCTTTCACATGTTGCTCGTGTCTAGATTGGCGTGTCTATTACATGGACACAAGCATCAGGGAAAGTGAAACGGTAATGGACAAAAACATATTATGACATCCTTATAGGCACAATTTGGATTTAGTACATTAACAGAGCCATACTGCAGTACTTAGAAAAATACAGCTTTACTATTCATAGGTATGTGTTTGAGTAAAATAAAAATAAATGTTTTATTCTATAAACTGCTGACAACATTACTCCCAAATTCCAAATAAAAATATTGTCATTTAGAGTATCTAAATGTATATTCATTCATCAACAAAATACTAATGTTTTCACTTAGGAAGAGTTCCGAAATCTGTATTTGTTGGAATCACAGCTTTCATGCGTCTTGGTATGCATGGTATCAGTCTGTCACATTGCTGTTGGGTAACTTTATGCAACTCCTGGCACAAAAATTAAAGTTGCTCGACTTTGTTTGATGGCTTGTGACTGGAGATTGGGCAGGCAGCGCAGAAGGAAGCAGGTGTTCTTCCAGGATAACCTTGTACTTGGCTTGATTCATGCATCCTTCACAAAGACAAATCTGTCAGATTCAAGCCTTGCTGAAGCATCCCCAGATCATCACCGATCCTCCACCAAATTTCACAGTGGGTGCGAGACATTGTGGCTTGTAGGCCTCTCCAGGTCTCCGTCTAACCATTAGATGACCAGGTGTTCGGCAAAGCTGAAAATGTGACTTGTCAGAGAAGATGACCTTACTCTATTCCTCTTTGGTCCAATCCGTATGGTCTTTTGCAAACTTCAGCCTGGTTCTTCTTCGCTTCTCATTGATGAAGGGCTTGTTTCTAGCTTTGCATGACTTCAGCCCTGCCCCTAGGAGCATGTTTCAAAACGTCCTCGCTGTGCACTTCACCCCAGCTGCCATTTGCCATTATTTTTGTAGGTCACTTGATGTCATCCTATGGTTGTTGAGTGACATTCAAATGAGTTGATGGTCATCTCGGTCAGTGGACAGTCGTTTTCGCCCTCTGCTAGTCGGTAGCTTTGTGTTGTCCCTAATTTCTGTTGCTTGACATTGTTCTTATGAACTGCCGTCTTTGAAATTTTCTGGATGAAAGCAACCTGACGCTCCCTGTATCCCTCTGCCAGTAATGCCATAATTGAACCCTTCTTTTCCTTACTCAAAGCTTGTTTTCAACCCTTTTGTCATGCTGAATAGTTCTTTTTTATTCAGATTACCTTTTGAGGTACTACTTGCACTGTTTTTGCCATCCTGCTTGTTCTATTGCAAGAGAATAGTGATGACCACATCAATGTTTTTTATAAATTTGATTTGGTTCAGTTAATCACCTAGAGATGTTAATATTTACACTATTATTTACAACCACATGATACACATCACATTTCATAAATTATATATGAAAAACATTAGATTTGCTGTCATATATAGAGAAATGCTCACATATGAATTCAGAAACTGAGTAAGTGTGTAGCTAGTTAAGGCAAATAGCTTCAGTCAAGATAACTTAGGAAACGTCAAGCTGGTTATTTGTCAGCGCTTAAAACGTACTTAAAAAAATATGAAACTTAAGTGACCATATTAGAATAACATTGTAATAAGCTATTTTACATATTCTTTACCTTAAATTATTGACTTCATTAGTACATCAAATCTGCTAAAGACTCCAGATCCATTCTTCTAACCGTGGTCTAAAAATTGGGATTTTGCCCAATCACATGAGGGACACAATAAAAAAAGTTTTCTCAGATTACGACCTAACTATTTCAGTTTGAATCGAGTGTTGTCTAGTATTTGTCAGTTTTCAGATTTAAAATATGTGATTTGACAGCAGCGATAATAAGAGAAATAACATTGGAATTAGGATGCTGAAATTAGACATGTCCGGCTGGAAAGGGTTTACGTTAGAATAGTCAGTCGATATTGCAACTGCGTAAGGGGACTATTCTAGCAACAAATGCAATGCCAAATAGATTGCTGTGTTATTTGACATTGACTGAGTGACTACCAGCATTAGTTTCATTTTATGATAGCGATGACGATTTTATTATATTATTATCATCGACAATTAATTATTTAATCATCGCCATCATGGGCACACACTCACGGCCTTCTCCTGCCAACCCCTCCCTGCTAGTTATTCCATCCTTACCACTTCAAATACTGCTCACTCTGTCCCTCTGAATTTTACTCTGAGTTTCCTTTAGAGTTTGACTTCTTTTGGCCTGCGCCCTCTTGCACTAGTGCTTCTGTTAGTCCATTTTGCCACCCTCATCCACAGATTCTTTGCACTGAGCCACCGCATTTTGCCAATTGTTTTTAAAAGTCCTGGCCTGTTCAAAAGATACAGTATAATTGTTAATTATCGCTAATTAGCATACGTAAAATCAATAAACGTTTCATAATTTGCAGTGGGGGTGCTAAACTGGTGAAGCAAACGTGGTTTCTTGTCCATAGCTCAAACGATTAAAAAGAGACACCCTAATAGTTAATTTACACTAGTGGTCATTTTGACATAGCATTTAGTGTAACTGTCAGCCTTGTTCGGAAGTATGGCCTAGAGTCTGGGAAGGTGCTGGCGAGTAAATCCGATGTACGGTTCAGGAGATTTTTTTTTTAAAGGTATTTATTAGCATTCGTTTTAGCTTGTGTTGAAATTTGACAGAATTCGGTCAGCTGCCATTTTGCTGTCTGTTGAGATATCAACCAGCACATGGTCTTTTATGGGGGTGGTATCTGGATACACAGTGGATATGAAATGCATAGTTTATTGTTCCAATAAAGAATTGCACACATGCACATTGTGCATACAGTGGAGAGAACAAGCATTTGATGCACTGCTGATTTTGCATGTTTTCCTACTTACAAAACATGTTGAGGTCTGTCATTTTTACGATAGGTAAACTTCCACTGTGAGAGACGGAATCAAAAAAAAGAATCCTGAAAATCATATTGTATGATTGTTAAATAATTAATTAGCATTTTATTGCATGACATTATTTGATCACCTACCAACCAGTAAGAATTCCGTCTCTCACAGACCTGTTCATTTTTCTCTAAGAAGCCCCCCCTCTTCTGTGGAAATCAAATTATTTTTAAATCACCACAATATGTGGTTTACCTTGAAGTTGAGACAGCCTCAACATTAAAACAGAAAAGGCAGCCGAACCTCAATGCTTGCTAACACTAGCCCTAACCTTAATCCTAACCTTAAACACACTGGAAGCATTATCACATTATCTAACCTTAGCTCTTAAACAATTATTTCAAGTTCTGTTTGTAACCTTAGCCACATGGGAGCGCTACCAAAACCTGAATGTATTTCTTCTCTAACAAGCGCCGCACTTCCCTCCGCATACAACAACAGAATTTGGGCGACAACATCACCAACCACGCACATCTCACCAGGTTGACAATAAGTAACCATATGTAGGTTGGTTGTCCAGTACTGAAGGGGAGACAGCTTGTCAGCCACAGTTGTATGTAAATTGGACTGTCCATACGTTAGTATGTGTACATGTGTGGGGACATATCTTTATGTATGGTTGCCTACGGCCTGTAATGAGATTTCTGAATACCTATAAATTTGACATTTGTTTTCTTGATGTGCCTATTGTTTAGGTACCTGACGTTTTGTGTGATCTTAGGAAAATATTTTGTGTATTTGTTAGTCTTTTGTTAGAGGTTGAGGATTCAAATTAAGGTTTGATCGTGTTACTTGGTTAATCCTGATTAAAGAAGACAATCTCCATTATTTGTTGAAATCTTAGATCAACAGTCTTTTTCTTTTCCATGGACGAATAACAATAACATATTTGTGCTTGAGTATTATATGATATATAATCTAAGGTGCTTTAGACAAAGGAGTAAGAAACAGATCAAACCAAACAAGCAGAATAGAAAAAAATTATGCAGAGATTACAGAACATGGACACATTACCCAAAACCTCCTTTCGGTATAGAAAGTATATAAAATGTAATAAAATTCGAATATATTTTTATATATAGATGAATTTCACGGTTGTATATCTTTTATGAAAGAATCTTCAAAGTTAGCATATTTAATCAGAATAATTATGTATTAAATTTACATGCATTTTTTACCAAATTTTACCTTACATCAAGCTGCCAATGTACTCCCTTTTAGGACTATTTTATTTGTCATAGGATTTCTGAAATATAATGTAATCGTATATATGACATGAAATGCCACATTATTATGCCAACTGCATGATTGATTCAGGGCCTTTAAGATTATTACTGATAAACACATGTGCTTGTCGCATGTTTAACATAATATGATTGACAATAAATGAATGCAAATAGTGTAGAAGTACATATGGCCTTTAATTAATACTACAGTTATGCATAACCGTGACATTAATTGCGTTATCAGGGTGTAACACCACTGTACATTTATCACTTATCAATGTATTGTTTCTGTAACGTAAGCAGATGACATTTTACAAGCATAGTGGGGATGAACATCAGGCTTTAAAAAGTAATAACGTGTGATATTCTGATTGCTCTGTTTTACATTATTCAAGTAGATCTGACCTTTTTTGAGGTTTTAACATCCCTATAGTGAATTACAATTATATGACCTAGTCTCTAGCAAATTACAGCTGCTGATCTCAGAAGGGCTTCATAAATGGGTCATTTGGACGAGATAAAGATTACACGCACAGTTTATTAAATGTTCACTTTCTCAAGGGAGATTTTCTTGCTTCTTAATTTAGAGAAACAAATTTAATTTTGTTTATACTTGTACTATTCAACTGACCCTCGGCCATGTCTGCTGTGTGCCATGTGGCAAAGGTCTTGCTGCAAGAAAAGGCCACGTCTTCGCATATTTTGTCAGCAGAGGATTAGACATTAGTCTTTAAATACATCCTTCATGCACAGATACAAAACATGGGCTTCTTCTGATTACTTTCTTGATTTTGCAATTCCCCCATGAGCCACATACAAGCTTCCAATTGCTTTCATTTGTCTTAAGTCTTTTTGGCTTTGTAATCATCTTAAATTGCTTTATGACGTTAAGACTTTATTATAAAAAAAACATAATTTAATTCCAAACATGATATTGTGCTCTTTTATTAAAATAACAAGTAAGCTTTTAATACACACAACTTGAGCATCTTGCAATTTTTTGGAAAATGGAAACTTTTGATTGCATTTTCAAAGACGTACCCAAAGTCACTTATATATAACATAGTTAGAATAGACAATACCATATGTTACCTAATCAGAAAATTACCCTTAATCATCAAGTAGCTGAACAAAGAAAGGACTACATCCATCATAACCTATTTGAGAGCTTCAAAATCCGGGTTAAGATAATTACTTTAGGATTCATTTTTAAATAATTTGAGGACTGTTATTTCCATATTTAACATTGCATGCAATAATAAATAGTAGTATACTCGATTGTTCTCATTAATAAGAATGTTAATATTACTGTTGCATTTCCCATGTTTTACAAAATAATTTTCATAATATTAACCCTCAGTTAGGCAGTTGAATTTCTTTTCGCATCAATTTTGAAATTACTATATCAATCAAATCAATCAAATGTATTATATAAAGCCCTTTATACATCAGCAGTTGTCACAAAGTGCTTTCACAAAACACCCGGCCTTAAACCCTAGGGAGCAAAACAACAGTAGTGTTGTACATCAGTGGCTAGGAAAAAAACCCTGAGAAGGCCAAAGTTTTGAAAGAAGTCTAGAGGGGAACCAGGCTCAGAGGGGTGACCAGTCCTCTTCTGGCTGTGCCGGGTGAACAAATTAAGAGTCCAAATTGTAATATTTAATCGTTGCATGTGGGCTGAGCCCACAGTCTATTTAAACCTAGTCCAGATCGGAGGCATGACCAGATAGACAAGGACAGGGACAAACGGGGGGGTCAGCAAAGTGGCAGCTGAAATCGTCAGGTATCGTCTTGATCTGCAACACAGCCTGGAGGACTATGGACAGGGACCTTAATGAGTCAAGCCTGGTACTCTACAGGTGTGGGTCAAGAACTCATGTCCTCCTCAGTTTAAAACAACAGAAGACAGGAAAAATGTAGACCCTACTCCCCCAGCACAATAATATAGCATCATAAGACCTTGGGGCTGAGACAGGGGGTCCAGTGACACTGTGGCCCTATCTGGGGGAGACCCCGGACCTGGCCCAACAGGCAGGTAATCAATCCACCCCCATTGCCAAGCATCAACCAAAGGGACACCTACCAACCGCAATCATCCTGAATGAGGGCCGTGTATTGCCAGCAGAGTACAGCCCAATTGCAACAGTGGCGATGAGACCCCCCTGGCAAGAGTGGACAATATCAGGCCTTTCTGGTCAACTTCACGCCCCTGGGCCAACTTCACGCCCCTGGATACACTTAATCATAGACAAGGCTGAAGAGATGTCTTTAGTAGAAGGTTTGCACTTCTACTAAAGTGAATCTGCATGCCCTGCCTCCGGCTGTTTGTTTAGAAATGTTATGTACAATTAAAAGGTCTGCATCTTGCAATCTAAGGTTATGTGCAGGTATGGATGGATGGATCAGTTCAGCGAGATAAGTAGGAGCAGGTCCATGTATTGATTTTAACAATAAAACCTTAAAATCAGCCCAACTATAACATGCAGTCAAATATGTATATCTTTCTTTGGAATTTTCGAAACACGTCAATTTAAATTCAGTTCAAAGATGTTTGGAATATTAAGAAAGGGTTTTGACCAAAACAGAACGTCAGTAATCACTGGCGGAGGAATATTATGGGGAATGCTAGCTGGCCTTAAAGAAGCAGTTTAACGCCACCTATCAGCAATGAGTTGTATATCGGTTCTGTAACACCATTAGGATCCGACATTGTCAAAACTAACTACGAGCATACTGACCAGTCTTACGCAGTGTCACCTCCAACCTTCGATGCTGGAACAATGAACAACACAGACTTTTGTTTCATATGGGGTTAAAGTTGATGGGCGCTTTCCATCACTACGGGACATAAAATAAAGAAAGTAAACAGCTAAAGCAATCAAAACATCACCTGGGCTATCTATTGCTTTAGAGGTGTTGCCATTTTTCAGACTTGTTGATGGCTATCTAGCGAGCATGAAACCACAATCATGCTAGCTAGCACTAGCTGGAACTATAATAAGTGCTCCTCGAACAGTTTGCACAACGCTGAATCTAGCTAAAAGGCAGTAAAATAGCTTCTTCCTAGCAATATTCACTTATGCATGAAGTTTAGTCAAACATCCTACAATTCATGTTTGTTTTTCTTAACATTTTGCAAAGAACAACAGGTTGTAACTGCTAGGATTGCTAGGATACTAGGGCCATCAGGCAGGTCACTAAGGCCATTAGGCAAAACAATTACATTCCTTCAAACTTGTAAACAAAAAAAACTTACATGAAGAAAAACATAATAATTACTGTAGAAAAGTGATTTAAGAAAGCTTCTGCTTCTTTATATTTCAACACTGGCCTGGGAATGTCTCGGGATCCCCCAGTCAGAGCTGGCAAATGTAGCTCGGGTAAGGGAAGTTTGGTGTCCCCTACTGGAGCTGCTGCTTCAATGGATAAGCGGATGAAGATGAAGAAAGCTTTTGTGTGGCCCCATGCCTCAGTGAATGCACTGTTAGCACAATTATCAGGCAAATCGTATTCCTCAAGATTAATTTTTATTCTGAACAAACATAATGCTTCCAGTCAAACCGAAATATAACTGAAGCTCAAACCTGAATGTTTAACAATATAAAATTGAGTTTTGATCTTTCTCAGAGGAGTGCAGAATTATTAGGCAACACTTGGTGTGCGGAGGTATTAGGCAACTAATTAATAAATTTTCTACCAACTCACGTGTTTATTCTCAATCTTTACAGTGTAACAAATATGTAACACCAAATGACAATTGATTACAATTTTTGTCCTTTCAAAAATATTAAGTGACCAATATACAGTAGGGAGAACAAGTATTTGATACACTGCTGATTTTTGCAGGTTTTCCTACTTACAAAACATGTAGAGGTCTGTAATTTTTACCAAAGGTACATATCAACTCTGAGAGATGGAATCTAAAAAAATCCAGAAAATCACATTATATTATTTTTAAATAAGTAATTAGCATTTTATTGCATGACATAAGTATTTGATCACTTACCAACCAGTAAGAATTCCGTCTCTCACAGACCTGTTAGTTTTTCTTTAAGAAGCCATCCTGTTCTCCACTTATTACCTGTATTAACTGCAACTGTTTGAACTCGTTACCTGTATGAAAGACACCTGTCCACACACTCAATCAAACAGACTCCAACCTCTCCACAATGGCAAAGACCAGAGAGGACATCAGGGATAATTATTAGTTCAAGTTCGAGATGATGGTCAATCTCCCTTGGTCTGGGGTTCCATGCAAGATCTCACCTCGTGGGATCAGCCCAGAACTACACGGCAAGACCTGGTCAATGACCACAGTCTCAAAGAAAACCATTAGTTACACCCTACACCGTCATGGATTGAAATCCTGCAGCGCACGCAAGGTCCCCCTGTTCAAGCCAGCACATGTCCAGGCCCATCTGAAGTTTGCCAGTGACCATCTGGATGATCCAGAGGAGGAATGAGAGAAGATCATGTGGTCTGATGAGGCAAAAAAAAGAGCTTTGTGGTCTAAACTCCACTCGCCGTGTTTGGAAGAAGAAGGATGAGTAAAACCCCAAGAACACCATCCCAACAGTGAAGCATGGAGGTGGAAACATTCATTGGGGATGCTTTTCTGCAAAGGTGACAGGACGACTGCAACGTATTGAGGATGGATGGGGCCATGTATCGCGAGCACATGGCCAACAACCTCCTTCCCTCAGTATGAGCATTGAAGATGGGTTGTGGCTGGGTCTTCCAGCATTACAATGACCCGAAACACACAGCCAGGGCAACTAAGAAGTGGCTCCGTAAGATGCATCTCAAGGTCCAGGAGTGGCCTAGCCAGTCTCCTGACCTGAACCCAATAGAAAATATTTGGAGGGAGCTGAAAGTCCGTATTGCCCAGCGACAGCCCCGAAAACCTGAAGGATCTGGAGTAGGTCTGTAGGGAGGAGTGGGCCAAGATCTCTGCTGCAGTATGTGCAAACCTGGTCAAGAACTACAGGAAACGTATGATCTCCCTAATTACAAACATAGGTTTCTGTACCAAATAGTTAGTTCTGCTTTTCTGATGTATCAAATACTTATGGCATGCAATAAAATGCAAATTAATTATTTAAAAATCATACAATTAGATTTTCTGGATTTGTGATTGGATTTGTCTCACAATTGAAGTGTACCTATGATTATAATTACAGACCTCTACATGCTTTGTAAGTAGGAAAACCTGCAAAATCAGCAGTGTATCAAATACTTGTTCTCCCCACTGTAACCACCCTTCTTTTCTATTACTGCCATGAGCCTTCCATCCATGTCTTAGTTTCTTGATCTGTTTACAATCAACTTTCGGTGAAGCAGCAACCACAGCCTCAAATGCTGTTCAAAGAGGTGTATTGTCTTCCCTGACTGTAAATCAGGGTCCATCTTTTGAGTTTCAGTCCATCTTCAACCCAAAAAGGTCTAACTACTTTATTTACCTGTAGGCTATGCAAGTCCAAAAAAGATATGATACGTAAGGAGATTTAGAATGCATTGCAGTCAGTGAATGGAGGGGTGTATAAAATATAAATGTCAATGTCAAAGTTAACTGATGTATACATTTTATACATGCGTTTTTCTGGGTTGTTTTGTTGTTCAAATTAGCCTACAATTAAAATGATAGACTGATAATTTCTTTGTCAGTGAGCAAATGTACAAAATCTACAGGGGATCAAATATTTTTTAAGAAGAACTCAGGGTAAGCAGAATTTCATCTAAATATGAATCAAGGCGAAATTATCCTTTTAAAAATGCATTCCAGAAATCTTGGCCACTGGCTACAAACGTGGCACAGTCGAGGCAGGTCCTCGAAAATTGTGTAACAGGTTATGTATGTGTTGATATTTGATCAATGTCATCAAAACTGCGTACTTTCAATATTGGAATCCATGGCAAACTCAAGATGATACTGATTATACTTACATATTGTGGACAAATAAACAAAACACATCCAGACCAATATGGAAGGTTTTGACAAATAGCCCTGACCTCTAACTGTTTGAGTCTGGCTGTGTTTAAAGTACTGATGGCCAACCGAGGCTTCTTTAGCATTATTTTAGCAGCAGGATATGATACTGTCAGAAATCAGATTTTCTTTATTACAATAAAAGCCATAAATTACATTTATAAGGCAATAGAGTTAACAATCTAGTCTGTAAAAAAAGAAAACAGGCACAAACAATATTGGAATGGACATATAAAACGTACAAACTAGTTTGCGAACTATTTTTCCTTACATATTTCAATGCTGGCTTTTAATTTGAAAAATAAATTCTCAGTTAGCGCTGCTAGCATAATATCCCACTGCTAAAAGAACAGTGGTGATACCTTTTATGACCATCACTAGATAAAAGCAATTAATTTTTTGTTGTAATTGAGAATATGTAACCAATATTTCAGAAATGACAACACATTTGATTACCATATCAGTAGTTTTGGTTGAGTTGAATTGATCTCTTTTTACTTATTGATATGTGCTATAGTTCAGGTCACTTTCCCTTCTTTCAGTCTCTCCTACCAACTTTCCAATGACAGTCTAGTTTTGTTTCAGCCTCATCTACCTCTTTAATCCACCTAAGTGGTATTGGCATTGTGCCCAGAGAACAGTCCAAAGCTTGACAGTGCCATCATGGATAAACCTCCGTCTGTCACGCCCTTACACTCTCTCATACTGTAGGGAAAAACAATGTCCTTCATCATAAAAACCATTAAAACATTTCCAATCTTAATTCGACCATAAGAGAACATATTTAGCCTGATTCACATACTGTACCTCAATTTTAGATGATTTACGTATTGAAACTGATTGAGATTTTCTTATTATTTCATACTGGAGCAGCTGGAATCCAGTCGATTCCATTCCTGATTTAATATTGTTTGTCTACTTGAGATGTTATGTTTGGCTTGGTTTTCAAAGCTACCTTTTGGTGTTCTCTGAGATGAGATTTCATCGGAAATTGCCTAATCTTCTTTTATGCTATTTGATGCATTTTTTTCCAGCATCAGCTATGTTCAACAGTGAAATCTGAATATGTTTTTCTCCTCAGGAACTCTTTTCATGACTCACTGAAGCAGATTGGCGCCACCCAGCATCAAGCTAATGTAGTTGGCATGGGGACATATGAGACAGTACAACACTTCAACGACATCAAAGAACATCTCCACGTGGTCAAAAGAAACATTGAACATCTAATCACGCGTAATGGGGTTCGTTAATAATTGTTTGATAACATGGTAAACCAATGTAAAAACAGCGACATTGTCCTGACAAGTCCCAAGTTTTTCGGTCAGTAGATTGATTGTTAGTGTTTTCCACAATTTGTTATTCCTTGTGTCTTCTTTCAGAATCAGCATTATTTTCTAAATTATTTAACATTGATGTAGAGATTTACTTAGAATATATGCAGTTCTAGTCTGAACATATCGAGATTGAATACACTAAATGTATACTAAGTTAACATGCAGGCAACACAAAGTAATGGCACCCTTAATAAAACTGAGCAAAAATGTTTGCAAATTATAAACATCACAGTGAGTCATATTTGGGGCTTGAACATAAGGGGGAGCCGTATACTTACAGTATAACACAAACATTACCCAAATACAAAACATTTTTTAAGGGCACCGACACTTTTGAAATGCTTGCTTTGCAGGAAAAAGTGTACGGCTTTACAAAATGGAAAAAGTATATGCCTCCCCCATATACTGGAGCCAAAAATAGGACTCATTGTTTGTGTAGTTCACTTTCATGATGCTTAATTTCATGAAGGGTGCCAATACTTCTTTAGTTGGCTGTGTGTATATATGTGTATATATATATATATATGTGTGTGTGTGTGTGTGTGTGTGTGTTTGTGTGTGTGTGTGTTTGTGTGTGTGTGTATATGTGTGTGTGTGTGTATATATATGTGTGTGTGTATATATGTGTGTGTATATATATCTATATATCTATATCTATTTATTTATTTATTTATCTCAATTGGAGGCATGCATATAAGATGGGGTGAGAGACAAGTATATCTACAGCTGGGTGATGTGGCAAAAATTATATTTTGTCTCATTATTTGATATTGATAAATATCACAATATGCACAGGGCTCCTAACCTGCTTTTACATTAGAGGGCATGATCTACTATGCTGAAAAATAGGCTGCTCCTATCAAGTTTATTGGGTGATGTGGCACCAACTCATTTTCAGAACGTGTTCTAATTACAAAAAAATAACAGTGCTGCTTTTTAATGAGGAGGATAGTCATACAGGGATCATATACTGTACCAGTCAAAAATGTGGACACCTACTCATTCAAGGGCATTTATTTTTACTATTTTCCACATTGTAGAATAATAGAGACATCAAACCTATGAAATAAAGTGTGGAATCATGTACAGTAGTAACCAAAAATAGTGTTTAACAAATCAACATACATTTTGATGGTTTGCTTAGATGACAGCTTTGCACACTTGACATTCTAGTAATTATAATACATAATAATACATTTTATTTGGCGGAAGCCTTTCTGAACACTCAAAGACATCTTACATAGTAAAGACAGCATTTACTCATACAGGAAAAAAGACTACAACTTGGTGTTTGTTGTAGTATAGTGGGGTGTAACAAAACATTTAAATAAAATATAAATGAAACTACAGTATAAAAGCTTTCTGGTAAATATGTCTTTAGTGCTTTAAAAAAATAATAGCTGTGTCTGCATGTCAGATGTGTGGCGGAAGCATGTTTAAGAGCCTAGGTGCTGAGCAGGTAAAACCCTCACACCCATAGTTGATAGGCAGAAAGGGGGGTAACAAGAAGACCAGCAGAGGCCGAGCGGTGGGAGCGAGCCAGAGGGGACATGGCCAGGCAGGAGTTCGGAGGGGTCCTGAGAGACAGAATAACAACCAAAAAATCCAGAAAAAAGCATGTCATTTAAAAATAAAATGGTTTCCCCCTCTGTATTTGACCCCTCTGCGAAACTTGACTTAGTACTTGGTGGCAAAACCCTTGTTGGCAATCACAGAGGTCAGACGTTTCTTTTAGTTGGCTACCAGGTTTGCACACATCTCAGGAGGGATTTTTTCTCACTCCACTTTGCAGATCTCCCCCAAGTCATTGCGGTTTCGATGCAGACGTTTGGCAACTCAAACCTTCAGCTCCCTCCACAGATTTTCTATGGGATTAAGGTCTGGAGACTGGCTAGGCACTCCACGACCTTAATGTGCTACTTCTTCAGCCACTCCTTCGTTGCCTTGGCTGTGTGCTTTGGGTAATTGTCATGCTGGAATACTCATCCATGACCCATTTTCAATGCCCTGGCTGAGGGAAGGAGTTTTCCACCCAAGATTTGATGGTACATGGCCCTGTCCATCATCCCTTTGATGCAGTGAAGTTGTCCCATCCCCATAGCAGAAAAACACCCCCAAAGCCTTTTTCCACCTCCATGTTTGATGGTGTGGATGGTGTTCTTGGGCTCAGAGGCAGCATTCCTCCTCCATACATGGTGGGTTGAGTTGATGCCAAAGAGCTCGATTTTGGTCTCATCAGACCATAACACTTTCACCCAGATGTTCCTTGGCAAGCACATGGATCTTGCGGGTGCTGCAGGATTTCAGTCCTTCACGGTGTAGTGTATTACCCATTGTTTTCTGTGTGACTATGTTCCCAGCTGCCTTGAGATCATTGAAAAGATTATCCCGTGTAGTCCTGGGCTGATTCCTCACTGTTCACATAATCTATACAACTCAACGAGGTGAGATCTTGTATGGAGCCCCTGATGCATGCATAATATTATGCAAAAATATTGTTCTATAAAAACAATTGCGATGGCTCACATCATTTTTATCAGGTAATTACAGCATGGGAAAAAAGTATTTGATCCCCTGCTGATTTTGTACGTGACAAAAAATTATCAGTCTGACCTAGGGAGATTGACGGTTCTTTTTTGTTTCTTCCATTTGCGAATAATCGCAACAACTGTTGTCACCTTCTCACTAAGCTGCTTGGTGATGGGTCTTGTAGCCCATTGCAACCTTGTGTAGGTCTACAATCTTGTACCTGACATTCTTGAACAGCTCTTTGGTCTTGGCCATGGTGGAGAGTTTGGAATGTGATTGATTGATTGCTGCTGTGCACAGATGTCTTTTATACAGGTAACAAGCTGATGTTTGGCGCAATTCCTTTATGACACCTGGGAGACAAATGTTTTTAATTGAGAGGGGATTGTTAATTTATAACATTTTTGACATGCCTTTTTCTGGATTTTTTCTGGAGATGACAGACCGATGATGCAATCAGGACCACATCATCTGGACCACCGAACTGTAACCCCTCCCCACCCTGACTACGCCTCAATATCCTGTCCATAAACATTACAACAAGATTGGTGACAAAGCGCAGCCCTGACGGAGTCTGACCCCCACCTGGAATGAGTCAGACTTACTACAGAGAACCCAACATAACTCTCACTTTGGACTACAGGGATTGGATAGCCCTAAGAAGGGACCTCCTCACCCCATACTCCCACAGTATCTCCCGGGTGACCCGGTCATACGCCTTCTCCAGATCCACAAAGCACATGTAGACTGGATGGGCATATTCTCAGGCCCCCTCCAGAATCCTTGCAAGAGCAAAGAGCTTGTTGGTTGTTCCACAACCGGGATAGAATCCGCATTGTTCCTCTTCAATGTAAGGTTTTACTATCTGCCGAACCCTCCTTTCCAGCACCTTTGAGTGGGCTTTCCCAGAAAGGCTGAGTTGTGTGATACCCCTATAATTGGCACACACCCTCTGGTCCCCCTTTTTGAACAAGGGAACCACCACCCCGGTCCACCACTCCTTAGGCACTGCCCTTGACTCCCACGCAATGTTGAAGAGTAGTGTCATCCAAGACATCCCCTCCACATCCAAAGCTTTCAGCATTTCTGGTTGAATCTCGTCAATTCCCGGTGCTTTGCCACTGTGGAGCTGTTTAACTACCTCAGTGACATCTGCCAAGGAGATATAAGAAAGGAGACAATGCTACCCCATCAGTCTCCAGCTCTGCCTCTACTGTAGAGGGCATGTAAGTGGGATTTAGGAGTTCCTCAAAGTGTTCCTTTTATCGCCCAGTTTCCACCTCAGTTGAGGTCAACAGTGTCCCATCCTTGCTGTACACAGCTTGGATTGCTGCCCGTTTCCCCCTCCATGGTGGACGGTTTTCCAGAAACACCTTGGTGCTGACCGAAAGTTCTTCTCCATGGCTTCCTCGAACTCGTCCCACACCTGCTGTTTTGCCTCTTTCATGGCAGAGGTCACAGTCCTTTGGCGTCTGCCGGTACTCTGTAACTGCCTCCGGAGGCTTCTGTATAACATATCCCGGAAGGCCTCCTTCAGTCGGACGGCTTCCCTGACCACCGGTGTCTACCAAGGTGTTCGAGGGTTACCACCCCTTGAGGCATCCAAGACCGTTAGACCACAGCTCCCTGACGCAGCTTCGGAAATGGAAGCTTTGAGCATTGACCACTCCGTGTCAATGCCCTCAATCTCCACAGGGATGTCAGAAAAGCTCCGCCGGAGGTGTGAGTTAAAGAGCGTTCGGACAGGGGCCTCCTCCCTACATTCCCAGTTCACCCGCACTACCCGTTTGGGTTTCCTGGTCTGTCCAGAGTCTTTCCCCACCCCTGACCCAACTCACCACCAGATGGTGATCGGTTGACAGCTCCGCCCCTCTCTTTACCCGAGTGTCCAAAACATGCAGCATCAGATCCGATGACATGATCACAAAATGTATCATCGGCCTAGGTTGCTCTGGTACCATGTACTCTTATGAGCATCCTTATGTTCGAACATGGTGTTTGTTATAGATAATCCATGACTAGGACAGAACTCTAACAACAACCAACTACTCAAATTCAGATTAGGGAGGCCGTTCCTCCCTATCACACCTCTCCGGGTGTCTCCATCATTGCCCACATGCACGTTGAAGTCCCCCAGCAGAATTATGGAGTCCCCTACTGGAGCCCCATACAGGACTCCATTCAGGGTCTCGAAGAAGGCCAAATACTCTGAACTGCTTTTCGGTGCATATACGCACAAACAAGAATCTGTTTTCTCCCCCACAACCCGTAGGCGTAGGAAAGTGACCCTCTCATCCACCAGGGTAAACTCCAACATAGCGGCGCACAGCCGGGGGCTTATGAGTTTCCCTCCCCCGCCCGGCACCTCACACCCTAGGCAACTCCAGAAAATAGTGTCTATCCCTTATCTAGGAGTACAGTTCCAGAACCGAGTCTGTGCGTGGATGTAAGCCCCACCAGATCTAACTGATAACACTCCACCTCCCCCACAAATTCCCACTCCTTCCCCCACAGAGAGGTGACCTTCAGTGTCTCCAGAGCCAGCTCCTGCCGCCCCGGGCTTGGTCCGTCAAGGCCCCCGGCCTTCACTGCCACCCATATGGCAGTGCACCCGACACCAGCGGTTCCTCCCATGGGTGGTGGGCCCATAGGATGTGCTCGCCACCCATGGGAGGTGCTCGCCGGCGAGCCCTTCCTCAGGGCCTGGCTCCAGACGGGAGCCCCGGGCTTCCTCCGGGCAGGGTCACTCCTCCTCTTCCTCGTTTTTTCATAGGGTGTATTTGAACCATTCTTGGTCTGGCTCCTCCCCTGAGACCGCTTTGCCATGGGAAAACCCTACCAGGAGCACTAGGCCCCAGAAAACAAAGCCCTCAAGTTCATAGGGACACAAACCTCTCCACCACGATCAGGTGATGGTTCCCGTAGAGGCATTTTCATGAAAAAGAATTGTATAGTTTTATAGCCCAACCTTAAGTATATCCTACAATTTTTTGTGATGTACATGTTTACTGTTTCAGTATAAACAGGGAGATGAAGTAAATTTAAATGTAAGCCATTTAACAGATGGTCAGTCCTTTGCAACTTATCGTGAGTGTGTATACGTTTTTAATATTGTCACCATTGGAAATTGAACCCACAATCCAAGCATTGCTAGTGCAATTATTTTACAACGTAAGCTACAAGGGACCAATACACACTGGCTGTGTAGTTTTGAGATGTGTTGAAGTGGTGGGCATAGTGCTGTCTGTTGGACTGATTGGCGGTTGCTGAGGACCACAGTATGGGAAAAACAGCTTTTTGAGACATTTATTTTTTTAAAGACATCCTATATCACACCTCTTCAAATCATTTAAGGAATTGCAGAGGTTAAAAGAGAAGTAGTGGGAAAAATAGTGGTAAGATGAATAATTAATTGTTTTTGTTTCTAAATTTTCTTAGAACCCCAGTGAAAAGCAAGTGGTCAAATGTCCTGACCCCCCTCCGATGCCTTCTTGTCTGGGTACCACTCACTTCCTGGTCTTTGTGGTAATCCAATCAGTCCTGTTCTTCAGCTACATCATGTACAAGTAAGAGCAATATCATATTTTCACTTTTTCATTCTTTGATCATTCAGAAGCATAGTAAAGCATTTGATTGTTTCAATCATAATAAACGTTTTCCTTGTGTCTCCTCTGCAGAAGTCAGCAAGAAGCAGCAGCAAAGAAATTCTTTTGATAAAATGCCATCTTTGATTTCTTGATAATATGTAAATGAGGGACTGTTCATTTCGCTTGTTATTTTAGGTTTGTTTTAGTTATATTTCTTTTTTCAAATTGTAAATTATTGAATCTGAAAATTTGATTTTGTTTCTTTTTTTAATTTGTTATTTTTATTGGATCTGATATTATGTACAGGTTATGTGAATTAATGCTCAAGTGGGTAGTTTTACTTGTCCAAATATGATGTAGTATATTCTATACAGTATTTTGCCAATTCAATAGATTATCTTTTGACTGGTTTTTGGCAAGTGCCCACTTTTATCAAACAAGCAAACCACTTTCTGCCAATTGACATTGTCTGGAAAACTGGATTCATGAAATGTTACATTTTCATTAATTATTAACTATTGTTGGAAAAAATCTGAGTGAATTTACAGTGTTTTTTTATAACTGAAACATGCCAAATAACTGACATTCATTTTTTTTCTCAACAATTTACAGAAACCAAAATCTAACCTAAATATCTGTTTTTTTTCTTGTTTACTAATGACATTTGTTTGCATCTTTGTGCTTAGCTAATTCTGTGTAATTTCAATATCCTGCATGAATTTACTATCATACTTCAAGGATAAAAACATGGTAAATGTAGTACCATTGAAGTAACATGAAATGACAGAACCTTAGCTATACCATGGTAACATTCATTTGCGTTTACACAAAAACATATTCTACTTGTGGTGTTGAAGGTGCACTAACACTGTCGTGGTGGAGCAAAGAAAACAGACATTTGTTTTAGATGTGGTTGAATTTGATGGGCCCTTTTCATAACAATGGAACACAGAATAAATAAAGTGCTTTCTTTATGGGAACTAGAGCGTTTGTCGAAGGAAGAGAGGTTCACATCTGACTTGTTAGACCTACATTGTCGACAACTACCTGAAGGAAAGTATGACATTGAAACTGGTCAGGTTTTGATTTAGTGGAAATCATGATTGTGATTAATACTTTTTAGTTTCCAAAGTCATTGACACGTGAATGTCTATTTCTGTGTTTTCTATAAATGCCTGGGGTATTCGTCACATGTTGGAAAAAAAATGTATACTGCAAAAGTGATAGTTATGATTAGGGATGCACCGGTACCACTTTCTTTCGAGGACTTTTACGAGTACTTGCCGCTATCAATATAAGTATCTGACTAAATATAAGTATCTGACTAAATTTATAGTACTCAAAGCTGCACTAAGTAGGATTTTTCAGTTAAAGAACAAACGTTTTGGCCCCTATAAACATGTTGTAGTTCTCTACGTTAACTTACATAAGCTCTAACCATTTCTCAATGTGCTACAACATTGACTATTATTTACATTATGAAATGTATTATTTACATAGTAATTTGTTTAATTCCCAAATATTTTTTCGTTTGAAAATATAAGCGATACACACAACCCATCGCAGGCCTTTTACTTTGAAGGAAAAATATATGAAATTGTGAAGCCTTATTGTTGCTGCCAAATGTACAGCTCTGGTTTTGCTATTCATAGGTATGTGTTTAAGTAAAATTAAAATGTTTGTTTTATTCTATAAACAACTGACAACATTACTCCCAAAATCCAAATAACATTATTGTCATTTAGAGTATATATTTGTAGAAAATAAGAGGTGACACAATCATCGAGTTTCACTTAATGTTTCCATGATGTGGTGTCGGCATATTACTATGAGTACAGTATCGGCCCAAAAAGATATTGATAGAATTAAAAGGGAAAAGAAATATGAAATAATCTGGGCGATATTAAGCGTTAAAGAGAAATTTGAATCATCGCGATAATAGATTCCATCTTTACAATTGCTATTTGTTAATATACTGCAGATGAGGAAAAGGCCCGAGGAGCATTAATTAGATCGCGATGGAAAGTAATGATAATAATACAAAATATTTTATCTGGAAAACAGATATTGTAAACTTTTAGCAGTATAAAAATTAATTATTTGGCAAGAATCCTAAACATATTTCTCAGTATGTGACACAGTTCTACATGAACCTGTGTTTTCTTGAATCTGGGTCGTGTCTGAGGTCATTGCGACCGTTCTCAGGTATGTGCAATAATATTGTATTTACCGAATGGATCTGGCCATTATGTAATAATTAAATATAAATAATACCATTTGGGTGTAAAGGTAGCTGTTATCTTAAATAATGTCTAGTTTAATTTAAGTAATTTTTAAGTCAGTTTAAACTAAAATTGATCAAAATGTGATCACCTTTTGCACCTGGCGCTATCTAAAGACAAAATAAAAGTCTCAATAGCATTTGTGAAAATGTTTTAATTATCTGGTATATTCTGGTATATATCTGGAATTATTGTTATAGTCGGTATTATTGTTAGGGTTTTTGCAGTAGTAAGACTTGTTATTGACTGTATTATATATTTTTTTTACTTGGAACTGTGGAATAACTCAAAGTCCCCAGTATAGAAAATGCTGTAACTTTGTACACTGAAAATATAGACCACATGTACCTACCACACAGACAACTGCCCTGACTCCTCCACCAGGGGTGCTACAGTGCAAGATTCAATTAGCTAATTTCAAAATGAGGGCATTTCCACCCCTTTTGACATACTGTGCCACATGCATCATTTCTCATGAGGAACAAAAAAGTTTAAAAAAATACATGAAATCTGCCATTTTGGATTTTTCTGTACAGTGAACATATGCCAAAACCTACAAAATATTTCAACTTTTACAAAATTGTTCAGATTCACATGCCTTTTGGCATGGAGGTGTCTCATACATGCATCCTTAAATTGATTTTGGGAATTAGAGATATCTAGCAAGATGGCTGATTAGTTTACAATATGCACATTATCATGCAAAATATTAATGTCTGCATTGCTTTATGGAACCATAACCTATACACTTCATATTCATTCTGCATTCTGACACCACCCTCATAAAACATTATGTTCATTTGTTTGCTGATATCTTAAAAGTTGGCGAAATGGCAGTTGCCAGAAATGTGTCAATTTTCCACATAAGCTAATGCTAATAAATCCCTTTAAAACAACATATCGGATTTACTCCCCCGTAAATTTCCAGACTCTAGACCATACTTCTGAACAGTGCTGATAATGCTATGTCAAAAGTCGATTGAACTATGACTTCACAAATGTAGCCCTTATGCTAATGACCAATTGACCTCACTGTCAGTATACAGGTACCTCATGTGCCTCCCAATAGGGTTGCAAGGAATGAGAGATATATTACAAGATGGTAAGAAACATTTTGTAAAATGTATGGATGCATACATTTCATATGTGCATTACATTATGACATAATGAAATTACAGACATGGTATATTATTCATACAGATAGCTTCCCCAATTCCTCCACAAGGGGTACCACAGGCCATGTCTTAATGCATTTCTTTGCACAACAATGGCAATTCCACCTTGATGTTAAGCCTTTGTTTATTTTAATGACCACTATAAAAGGTGTACATGTGTCTCTATGGGGTTGTAAGGGATAAGAGATAAATTGCAAGATGGCAGAACAATGACCTCAGTAAAAAGGTGGTTAATGTCCATTGGAGAAATACAGACAACATAGAAGTTGGTTACTTAATTGCATCACATACCTATACTTTATAACCTATAGTTATGTTTACATGTATATATTCAGAGGACAAATCATAGTTTTCCCCATGATGGGAGGGTCATGTGCCCCCTGTTCCCCGCAGGATTTCCACATATGGCTCCGTGGGATGTTCAAAGTTTCAGATATTGTTTTATAACCCAATCCTGGTCTATACATCTCCACAACATTGTCCCTGACCTGTTCGGTAATCTCCTTGGCCTCCATGATGATTCCCAAATAGGCACTGACATACGTAGTCTAGATGGCTGGAGATATTTACAAACAACAAAGAGGAGATCAGCAAACAGTCAGGGGAGGTCTGTAATTTGTGCAGAGCATGGAGGGCTTTTATTAAAGGTGCCTTATGGAGCATGTTCCATTTTTAAAATATCATATAATAACCTGTACATATCATCAGTAAATGTTGAAAAACTCAGGACTGACACTTTAAATATGCTTTATTAACCGTAGATCACAACGAAGAGGAAATTCAGTCATAAAAAATTACAAATTTGTACATTGCCACCGTTTAGAAATTCAAATATACTCATACAAAATACTATAGTTTTCAACGTGAGCGCCAGTCAATGGCATGCCTACAAACTGGCCACATGAGGCCAGGCATTGTTCTAGACCAGGAGGAACCCAGGGCCTACTGCACCTGCGTAAGGCCTGTCGATGGGTCTGAGGATTTCCTCCTGGTACCTAACAGCAGGCTGGGTACAGTTGGCTAGCACGTGGAGGTATGTGCGACCCTCCAAGGATATGCTTCCTCAGACTTTCACTGACACACACCGCTAAACCAGTCATGCTAGGTGATGTTGCAGGCTGCAAAATTTTCCCCAGTCTCCAAACTGTCACATGTGCTCAGTGTGAACCTGCTCTCATCTGTGAAGAGACTGGGGCACCAATGGCAAACCTGACAATTCTGGTGTTCTCTGGCAAATGCCAATCAAGCTGCAGTGGTGCTGGGCTGTGAGCACAGGGCCCACTACAGGATGTCAAGGCCCTCATGCCACCCTTTTGGAGTCTGTTTCTGACAGTTTGGTCAGAAACATGCACACCAGTAGCCTGCTGGAGGTCATTTTGTAGGTCTCTGCAGTGCTCTGCCAGTTCCTCCTTGCACAAAGGGGCATATCGGTCCTGCTGCTGAGTTGATTGCCTTCCACGGCTTTGTCCAGCTCTCCTCGTGTAACAGCCTGTCTCCAGGTACCTCCTCCATGGGACAGCACAAGAGCTAGAGAATCTGTGCAACCAGAATTGGCTGTAGGTCCCACCTCATGCTACCAGTAGTTACATTCTTTTTCTTACAAGTATTTACTAACTTACTAATGGTAATAGTCATAAGAATTGAGCAATAGCAAGTTAGACTGAACTTTAAACAGCCAAAGCTATTTAATTTTATGGCACAACAACGTTAATTTATCTTTCATTCATGAATGACACTGCTACAATAACTAACACTATAGGTCACAATAATTTAGCTTTTTAGTCAGTTGAAAAGACGAGACAACCGTAGAAACCCCTACTCTTTGACTGCCCAAGCTCTTGATATCTAGCCTATATTACCCCAAAAAGCATGCATGGATGCATTCTTTTAAAATCCACCAGAAATAGTCGCAATATAACCATTAACTGATTCATTTTAAGCTTAAGGTTGTAGTGAAGTTTTTGTGTATCCAGAACAAATCCTAATGCATAATTTGCTTTTTGTGTCAGTCATTCACTCAGTAAGAAATATTCACTCTTGGCCGGCCCATTTACGTGGTCTGGGCAAAAACTATGAAGAGTCCAAGAGAGCAACACACAGCGTATTAAATATTCTACCCCTTTGGGATGTTTCCCACACACACTTTGAATTATGTACTGTGCTTGAAACTGATTAAATTGTGCTTTTTTGTTCTACAGAAAATATAATAATGTGAAAGTAATTATTTTTACGATTAATAAAAAAATGAAAACATGATGGTTGCAAGGATACTGGAAGTAAAACCTTTACTCTTATGGTAAGTGCAATGCTATATTCAATGAGCACAAACAGTCCTTTAACATCAACTTTGAAAGGCAACCAACACATGGCAATCTCTCTTTCACTGCCCTGGGGCATTGAGATAGACTGTAACATGGCTTCCACCCAAGTAGCATGCACTATCCAAACTATCCAATTTATTATATGGTATGTAGAGGTAATAATTCATCATGAATCATTTTAGCACACCCAAGTACAAGACGTTCTACAGTAAAGTGTTATTAGTTTTGACCAAGCTTTTTAACCAAGGTTTGTGTTCTTAGGAGTTTTACTACATTGGAGTCTGTAAACTTTCTTAACATGCCCCCTCCAAGCCAACTTAATTGTGTATGAATGCTATTTCGACTGTCTTTGGGATTCAGCTGAGAACACAGAAAATGGCATGACTCTTCTAGACACACAGTCCCTTTCTATGGTATTTCATACATAATCATTTTTTGTTCACAATGTCACATGCATGGACCAACAACAATGGCAGAAGGATTGGATGAGGAAAGCACAGGAAATTCCAGGGTGTCTTAAATTGTTCAATGTTCCCGTTATTGCACTGTTTGACCAGGGCCCAAAATTTGAAAGTTCTTAAAATCACCCTTCTTCACATCCAAGAAAGCCCATTTAGCTGCCTAACACAAAGGTGGAGCAACAGAATACGGCAAATGTAATACAGTTAAGTTCATCCTTACATACCAATGATAGTATTATTGTATGATGAAAATATGACTTTACATTGCCTGGCTTTTATTGCAAAATTATGTTTATAGTATTACCTAGAATAGGTAATCTCAGTATCTAGGACCAAATGTTGTGTGCTGGCCAGTTTCTGGGATGGTCATGAGGGACTGACATTTTCTTTAAGCAATACTGGAGCTAAATGTAAACTTTACTTTCCAGAATTGTTCTAACACCAATTCACTTCTCTTTAATCCATGGAGAACGACAGAGGAAAGGAAAGAGAACAGGTGCACAGGACAGAAGGATAGAGGAATGACAGGCAGGCATAGCTGAGCTCAATAATAAACGCAGAATGCAGATAGTGGATTTGCTAAAGAATCTTTTATTTACTTTCAAAGCCTGGCAGTAGTGCCAGATCAGTTTTGCACTTTTTGGATTAAATTTGGTTTCATCGTACCAGGATAAGTACAACCAAGCACAGATTACATAACTGGACATTTCAAACACTAGTTGAACCCAGATCTGCTAGATAAAAAAACAGATAATCCCTCTCCAGTTCCCCATCAAGCCCTCTGTTCAGGCAGGGTATAAATGGAACTCTCTGATAGATACGTCACATGGGATTGGCCAACCCTTTTTAAATAATGGGATTAACAAGCAATGGGCGGAGAGATGTAACATATGTGATGAAAGCACAAACCGACTGACTGGGGGAACAAGAATATCTTAGGATCTCGAAATTCCCAAATTTTACTGTGACCTCTCCTTGCTGTTGTTCACCAATACTGCCATCGATTGATATTGCTTCATAGTCAAAAGGATTCCATAAAGTTGTGTTTTGCAAAGCAAAAAGCAAATCTACAAGGCCATCTGCCTCTAAGTACCAGCAGGCTGTGGTGAGGTTTAATCCAGATTACGACCAGCCATAAAAAAGAGAGAAAAGAATTGGTGTCTGTTCATAGCCATCAGTGTGTCCTTCAATAAGCATCCAGGCAGCAGGACAGGTTAGCTAGCTGTATAGGATCCCACTGGATTTAACCAACTGATAGCAATCCCACGCAAGGGAAGCAACTAGTCTTATAAAGAATAATATATCTTTAAGTCTAAAAGATCGCAGTAGGGCAGCAAAATGTTCCTAATCAAGACTATGATGCCTAACCCGCTGGCTGGTTTGAATCCTATGGGTGGAGGAGAGGCGGAAGCGGAGGCGGCCCCTGCCGACCCAGCCAAAGCTGCAGGGATGACACGCGAGGAGTATGAGGAGTATCAGAAACAGTTGGTGGAGGAGAAGTAAGTAACCTGACATGTCCCTGAATTCCATTTTGTTTTGCTGTTGTTTTGTGGAAAGCAGAGAAAATAGTCATCTTACCCAAAAGAATAGCCATTATTCTATGTGTCAAGAACAATGCAGTACATTTTTCTACTTCTTATAACCTTTTTCCATTATTTTGTTAAATACATTTTTATGGTTCATAAATTCATTGTTAATACAACATAGTTTTGATTTTATTTATTTTAAGTTGTTGTCATTCAAGATTCAAAACACATGCATGTTGATTATTTCTCCCTGAAAATCACGCTGGTCCCATATCAACCACGACCACCATTATACAATTCAACATCAACAATCTTAACCAGTCTTGACTGGTCCTAGTAATGTGTGTGTGTGTGTGTGTGTGTGTGTTTGTGTGTATGTATATATATATATATATATATATATATATATATATATATATATATATATATATATATATATATATATATATATATATATATATATATATATATATATATATATATATATATATATATATATATATATATA